>JAJOOH010030825.1:0-11712 GCA_029582605.1 Solanum gracilifrons | reverse complement strand
AATAACAATAATAATAATAATAACAATAATAATAATAATAATAATAATAATAATAATAATAATAATAATAATAATAATAATAATAATAAATGTTAGGGTTAATTCAATATGGGCAATTTGGGAAATGTATAAAAGAATTAAGGGCAAAAAGGTAATATACTTGGTCAACATAAAAGAGCTTTTAAATTAAAAAAAAAAAAAGCTCCCCTCCCCTAGCTTTTAGCTTTTGGCTTAAAATAAGTCATTTCTGACTTAAAATAAGTCACTTTGATAATTGCCAAACACTTTAATAAGTCAAAAACTGGCTTTTAAGCCAGTTTGACCAGCTTAAAAGCCCATCCAAACAGACTCTTACTTGGCTCGACTTTGACTTTGAAAACAGAGTTGCGCTGTTCTCGCAATTTTGAACTAGTGCAACCTCTTCTAAACTATTTTTTTTTATTACTCATTCTGTTCCAATTTATATAACTTACTTTCCTTTTTAATCAATCTTAAAAAAATGACACATTTCTATATTAAATTTTCTTTCTTTCTTAAACTCAGTACCGAGTCAAACTACCTCATATAAAATGAAACGGAGGAAGTAGTTTTTAGTTGGCTATAAATACCTGATTCCTTATGAGATATTACGTACAAATTGAGTACCAATTTTTAATATTGTTATTCTTCTTTGGAAAAAAGAACAAATATACTCCCGAATTATCGTAAATGGTATGCAGATACTCTCCGTCATACTTTTGGGACATTGGTGCCTCTGCCGTCCAAAAACTAGAACATATATGCCCTTCACTCTAACGGAAGACTAAATAGGGACACGTGGTGTAATATCATCCGTCGATCCGATATTTAATAAATGTCGGGTCAGTGGATAAAATTATGGCACGCGTATGTCCGTTAGTATAAAGGGTATATATGCTCTAGTGTTTAAACGGCGGGGGCACCAATGTCCCATAAGTATGGCGAATGATATCTGCATACCATTTACGATAGTTCGGGGATATATTTCTTCTTTTTCCCTTCTTTTTTTTTTTTATAAAAACTCAAGTGTGATTTACACTTGTTGTGTGAGGACAACAACATGCAAAATTTGAGGTATTGCTATTTTGTTAAATTAAATCGATCTTTCCTGTAAGAATATATTCTATAACCTCGAGTGCTTAAGAGGAATAGTATCATTAAGAATAAACTGTGAATTTTGTAGGTTCGATTTTCACGCTTTCATCTTGATTTTACTATTATTATTATTTATCTAATCTTATTTACTGTGTTTATGTATATTTAATACAAATTTAGCATCTTCTAATGGATAACAATCTTAAAATTATTTGAATACTTTATCTGTATTGTGTATGAAGACTAAAATCTTCTGACGTTCTATATTTTTTTTTAATTTAAAGAATATAAAAACTTCACCGATTAAATCAATTTGTGTATTTAGTTCAAAAATACAAAAAATTCCAAACTTTATCAAATACTCTTTTTGAATGGTTATTCTGATTTGAAGAGTATAAAACTTTCTTAGGAATATTAAATTTTCTTATTAACTACAAACAATATAAATAAAGATAAAGTCTTTATTATTAGTATTATGTAATACTAAATTATGTATCAGTAATTGACAACTAATGACTAATAAAATTGAAGTTGATGTTGAAACGACATATATTGCGGCAACAAATACTACATCGTCAAGTTGTTCAAATGCTGCTATTACACACTCAATAGATAAACTATTGGCCATGCGATATGGAATCATGATATAAAATCATGAGATGAAATTAAAGTTTTGTTTGTATATGCGATATGAAATTTTTGTGTTGTATTTAATAAACATAAGAATTTCATAAGTTGTAAAACTATTAAAATAGCCCTAATTATTTATTTCTTATCAAATAAATAAAAATTTATAAAATTGCATAATAAACTATTACAAAACTATTTGTTCTCCACTTAAGTAATTGTTTTATCTAACTTTAATGAGAAAATGGTCAAATACCCCATTAAGCTATGACAAGATTCTCAACTACACACTTATTCTTCACGGGAGTCCTATCACCCCCCTAAACTGTTTAAAATTAAAAATTTTACCCCCTTAAAATGTCATAACCACATTTATATTGGCATGTGATATGCACATGTTTGACAGTTGGAAATTTTATTTAAAACTTTTTTTTTCTTTTTTTAATTTATTATTCTAAAAATTATGTTGAAGGTCAAAAGGTTGAAATTTGAAGATTTGTGTCTTGGATCTTCATATATTGAAACTTTTTTTATGATAATGTTGATTGCTAATTGTTTGAAGTTGAAAACATTGGTTAATTGAGTTTATATATAACTGCGATTTTTGAATCTGAAAAATGTGGGAACTCCATAAAAATCGACGAGCATTCATATGAATTTTGTGAATCTATATTCTTAAATTAGGAGAAATTGAGTTCGTCGATGGTTCGAAGAATATCATATGGCTGAAAATCGAAGCTAAAGGTTGAAACTTTGAAGTACAACTTGAAACCACCATTAAAGTTAGTTTATAAGCTTGAGTTCTAATGTTTACTTACCACAGACGAGCTCCGTTTTGAATGGATAATAAATCAAAAGAATCGAAATGCTGAGATAAGCTTATATCTAAAATTTAAGGCAATTTGAAAAAATTTTAGGATAGTTTTGCATCAAATTTTTGTAGCAATCATACAAAGAAGATGAAGAACATAAACTGTATTTTTTCAGATTTGCAAGAAAATTACAAATTGTTAAATCAGTTGAGAAGTATTATTTGTATTGAGCATGTGAATGATGATGCAGGGTGACATGCCATTTGCTGATTGGACTAGAAGTTAGTTAATTAGATATTTTCCCATTTTCAGTTAGTTAGGTTGTTAGAACTCTGGTTAACAGTTAGATTAAGTTAACTATGGTTAGTATGAGTCTGTTACTACTACTATATAAACATTGTAATTGGTATATTGTAGTTTGTAATTTTTGATCTTTTTCTCAATACAATTTGAAATTCTCTCAACAATGGTGAAAGATTCTTCTGTTGTTTTTGCTTAAGAACACAAGTTCATGATCAATTCAGTGATCAATTCATAGTGTTTAACATGGTATCAGAACTACAGTGAGTGAATCTAGGAGTTTTTTTTCACAGTGTGTTGGTGAAGAACTGAGAAATTCATCAATCGTAGTTGTAGATCGCTGAAGTTGATTTGCTATGACAACTAAACCAGATCATAATCATCCTCTGTTTTTGTCTTCTTCTAATGTAGCTGGAGCTGTCCAGATTGGAATCCAGCTTGTAGGAATAGAGAACTACACATTGTGGAGTTGTGCTATGCGACTGAACTTGCTTACAAGGAACAAATTAGGCTTCATTGATGGGCTGGTAAAATGTGAAGACTTCAAAACTAATTCTGAAAAATAGGACTGGGATCGATGCAATACCATGGTGATTTCATGGATTATGAACAATGTGAGTAAGGAGCTTGTTAGCGACATTCTCTTATGTTCAAGTGCACACACAATTTGGACTGATTTAAAGGATAGATTTGATAAAGTAACATGTCAAGGATTTTTCACCTTCATAAGGCGATTGCTACATTGAATCAATGAGCCTCCCATGTATCTGTCTATTACTCTAGGTTGAAGGATCTGTGGGATGAGTACAATTCCATCATCCCACCTCCTTCATATGAGTGCTCCAAGTCTAAGGACTACACTGAGGGACTATTAAGGCAGAAATTGTTACAATTTTTTATGGGACTGAATGACAATTACAGTCAAGCTT
The DNA here is from genome assembly GCA_029582605.1 of Solanum gracilifrons. NCBI lineage: Eukaryota > Viridiplantae > Streptophyta > Magnoliopsida > Solanales > Solanaceae > Solanum > Solanum gracilifrons. Next base: position 7,931 of record JAJOOH010030825.1, on the reverse strand, counting down.
GCAGTCAAATTCTGTTGATGAATCCACCACCAGGTGTAAATCAATGTTATGCCATGATCATTCAGAATTAGAGTCAACGAATGTTATCTAGTGAACATTCATCTGGAAGTGCTCCCGTTGATCCAATAGCTTTGTCTTCTTACATATATGAAAATTTAACTAATGTCTCTAACTATTCTAGTGGTGGAGGGTCCTCAGGTGGTATTTCAGGAGCAAGTTCTTCTAATAGATCAAGGAGGACTTCTTCTGTGTATTGTGATTTCTGCAACATGAGAGGACACTCAAAGGAAGCCTGCTATAAGCTCTTGCAATGTAGCTACTGCAACATGAAAGGTCATACCAATGAGACTTGCTGTAAGTTGATAGGTTATCCTGCAGATTACAAACGAAAGAGGAAGGTTAATACAACATGTGCAATGCCAACACAACTTCAGAACAATACATCGATGCAACAATATTTCACTCAGAATCAATACAATCAAATCCTTAGGATGCTGAATAAACCTATGCTTCAAGAGTCTACTGGTAATCTGGGAGGAGGTATACATGCTTCTAATGTCACTCAATCAGGTACTAATGCTAATAATGTTTCTCCTAATTCTTTGCCTAATAAGCATGCTAAATGGGTAGTAGATAGTGGTGCCACTGGCCATATGGTAAACAATAACTCCCTATTAAACACTGGTCTGACAGTCCTTAATCCAGGCAAAGTGCAATTTTCAAATGGTGACTCTGCTATAACTCAGTCTGGAAATTGTGAACTAGATGGAGGTGATGTAGTCCATAATGTATTATGTGTGCCAGCATTTCAATTCAATCTCGTATGTATCCAAATTAACAAGGGAATTGAATTGTTGTGCAACCTTCTTTCCTAATTTCTTTATTCTACAGGATCTCTTTACTGGGAGGGTGAAGGAGATTGGTAGTGAGGAAGATGACTTGTATACAATGAGATCAAGTATTGGACATGCAAACAACATGATTCACTCTTTGGCTGTTAAAGAATGCAGTGAAGACGGTTAACATAAGAGAATGGGCCATATACCCATGACAGTGCTTAGAAAATTTGATGTAGTTAAAAATAGACATGATCCGTGTTTAATAATTGTGATAAATGCCCATTGGCAAGACAAACTAGGTTTCCTTTTCTATCTAGCAGTAGTAGAGCTTCTCAATGTTTTGATATGATACATATGGATGTATGGGGGCCATATAAATCTGTCACACATAATAACATGAGATTTTTTCTAACCTTGGTGGATGATCACTCTAGATGGACTTGGGTTTTCCTAATGCACCTTAAATCTGATGTATGCACTATTCTTAGGAATTTCTTCCGTATGATTGCAACATAGTTTGGAAAGAAAATAAATATCTTGAGGTCTGACAATGGTGGTGAGTTTTTTAACACAGAATGCAGAAAATTGTTTGATGATCATGGAATTATACACCAAAGTTCTTGTCCCTACACTCCACAACAAAATTGAGTGGTAGAGAGAAGACACAGAAACATCCTTGAGATTGCTAGGGCTATCAGATTTCAAGGTTCTCTGCCTATTAGATTTTGGGGTGAATGTGTTTTAGTTGTTGTGTTTCTAATCAATAGAGTTCCATCCACAGTCTTGGGGGAAAAAGTCCCCCTATTTCATGTTATATCATGCACAAGCTGACTTTCTAACATAAGGACTATATGTTGTTTATGTTATTCCACCAACTTGATCAAGGGGATAAATTTGGGGCTAGAGCCATTAAATCAGTTATGATGGGGTACAGTGCAACTCAGAAAGGGTACAAACTTTATGACTTGACAACTAAGTCTTTTTTTGTGAGTAGAGATGTGCAGTTTTTGGAACATATTTTTCCTTTTCAGAATGGTAATCTAAGTGTTGAGTTCATAGTTGAGGATGAATTCTTGGTTCCTGGCAATAAGGTTTTCCCCTTAAATGATCAATATTTGGATTCTACACAGTTAGCAGATATGTCTCCACATGTAGTTGTTTCTGATCATGTAATTGATCCTTTGATAGACTCAAATATTACCACTCCAGTAGTTCCTGCTGCAATGGTTCCTTCTGTGGAGATTTCCCATGATGAGATCCCAAAATGTACTTTCACATCTGAGCATGCGAATAATGATGCTTCAGTTTCCACTAGGAAAACATCAGGCAGACACATTAAACCTCCTATCTAGCAGAAAGACTTTGTGATTGCTAATAGGGGTAGGTCTGCTCATTCGTGTTTATATCCTATTGCCAACAACATCAACTATAGTGGTTTGTCTAGTACATATCAAAGTTATGTGGCCCAATTCTCAGCAGACGTAGAACCAACTCATATCATTAGGCAAAACAGGATCCAAGGTGGATACAAGCAATGAAAGATGAAATTCAAGCTCTTGAGGACAATGGAACTTGGGCAGTTGTACCTTTACCAAGTTGTACGAAAGCTATTAGTTGTAAATTGGTATACAAAATTAAATATAGGGCTGATGGAAAAGTGGAGGGGTTCAAAGCTAGACTTGTAGCTAAAGGGTTCAATCAAATGGAAGGTCTTGACTATCAGAAAACTTTTTCTCCTGTTGTGAAAATGGTGGCGATAAGAACTGTGATTTCTCTGGATGCTATTAGAGGTTGGTCCATTCAGCAAATGGATATTTACAATGCATTTCTACAAGGTGATTTAAATGAAGAGGTGTATATGCAATTGCCACAGGGTTTTAAAAATGGGACACAAGATCTCAAGGTTTGCAGGTTGCTTAAGTCTCTTTATGGTCTGAAACAGGCTTTAAGGCAGTGGAATGTCAAGCTTACATTTGCCCTTGTCACAACTAGTTTTAAACAGAGTCATTTAGACTATTCTTTACTAACCAAAAGATCATCAGATGGGATAATGATTGTCCTAATATATGTTGATGACTCATTGATCACAGGTAGGAGCACAACCCTGATAGATGATGCCAAACAAGTTCTTAGTGACAATTTCAAAATTAAGGACCTAGAGGACCTTAGATATTTTCTTGGAATTGAATTTGCTAGATAGACAACTGGCATTCTCATGAATCAAATGAAGTATGTACTTGATATCATTTCAGGTTTGAGTGGTTCCAAGACCATTGGGATGCTGCACTCAGGGTGGTTAAATACATCAAACAAGCTCTGGGGTTTTATTGTTCTCTTCTAGCTCAGCTTCACTCCAAGGTTTTTGTGATGCTGATTGGGGTTTTGTATAAACACTAGAAGGTCTATTACTGGTTATATGATTATGTTTGGAGACTCTTTGATCTCCTGGAAATTCAAGAAACAACCAACTATTTCTAGGAGCTCAGCTGAAGCTGAGTATAAGAGTTTAGCCTCAGATGTTGCTGAAATTGTTTGGCTGATTGGTTTGTTCAAAGAACTCAATGTTGAGTTGCACCTCCAGTTTCTTTGCACTGTGACAATAAAACTGATTTTTAGATTGCTGCCAACCCTGTCTTTCATGAGAGGAAAAAACATATCGACATAAATTGCCATTTCATTCGGAAAAAGGTTTAGACTGGCCTGATTCACACAAAGTACATGGCTACTGCTGAACAACATGCTGACATATTAACTAAGGGCCTTGGTCGTTTTCAACACACTTATCTACTTTCCAAGCTAGGAATGAAGAACATCTTCATACCACCTAGCTTGAAGGAGGGTATTGAGCATGTGAATGATGATGCAGGGTGAAATATCATTTGCTGATTGGATTAGAAGTTAGTTAATTAGATATTTTCCCATTTTCAGTTAGTTAGGTTGTTAGAATTGTGGCTAACAGTTAGATTAAGTTAACTATGGTTAGTATGAGTCGGTTACTACTACTATATAAACATTGTAATTGATATACTACAGTTTGTAATTTTTGATCTTCTTCTCAATACAATCTGAAATTCTCTCAACAATGGTGAAAGCTTCTTCTGTTGTTTTAGCTTAAGAACACAAGTTCATGATCAATTCAGTGATCAATTCATAGTGTTTAACAATTTGAAGCTGAAATAAAATTTATCTATTGTATTGACTGTCTGGAACTTAGAAAAATCTTTAAATCACCATCGAAACTAGCTTTGAACCGGAGAGAAATCAAATCCCAAAAATTGCAAGCACATACAAAAAATTTTATGGGTCTTTTAGGTATTGAATATAGGATCAATAATTTTCCTTGTATTGAAATTTTAATCGAAGAAAATCAGTTGAGTGTCACTGTATTAAGCTTAAATTTGTTTTGATTTGAAATTTTTTGGGTCTGTAGTTCTTGATTGTGGAGAAAAGAGATGGAATTATTATCTACGATTTGTGGTGTATTGATTAATATAATAATGACGGTGATTTCAAAATGGTGAGAGGTGGTATAATTTGGTGGCTGCCATTGATGCTCTACTAAGTTTCTATGGAGAAGAAACCAAATTAGAAAAAAAAATTAAAAAAAATTAAAATGCATATATTTATGAAAAAAATATTAAAAGGAAAATTTTAATATTTATTTTTTTATCTTCACTCTCTCAAGGAGAGTGCAATACACTCACTTTGCCATGCAGACATTTAGGGTGGTAATAATTCTAGTTTTAAACAGTTTAGGGGGGTTGATAGGACTCCCGTGAAGAATAAGTGTGTAGTTGAGAATCGGGTCATAGCTTGAGGGGGCATTTGATCATTTTTCTCAACTTTAATTGATTAAACTTTAATCCAATAAAAAAAATTGAACATGAATTGTAGTGTACTAGTTTTTAATATATTCCCCTACATAGTACAAACAATCTCCTCACGTTAAACTTGCATTTCTCGATCTTATGGCCAAGAAGACGAACCAATATTGTTACTTTGAGTCATTTATTGGTCAATATCATTCACAACTATATTTTCATGCTCATAGACCATAAATATTTCATCACTCCTTTGGTATTCTAATTATGTAACACTGCACAAGTTATGACAATTTTCACTTGTGTGTCAATATCATAATGGTTCATATCTTGTTTCACTTGTGTGCAATTACACATTTTTAGGCATTAGCTTTGTACTAAAATCAATCATATTGAAAATAGTGATTATCAAACATACATCATCAATTTTGTCTTTTTTCATATTAAATTATTTTAAACATTTTCATATGTAGCTAAAAGAGAAAGTTTTTTTTAATTATGAAAAAACAAAAAAATATTACTCCATCCGTTCTTATTTATATTCACCAAATTAATTCGCACTTTATCATTTATATTCATCAAATTTAAAGTAATAAATTTTTTTTATGTTGGTGAGAATAATAAAATTTTAAAAGTAATGATGTGATTATAAATTTTATTTACATATGAGATAAATGGTTAGTAAATATAAATGTGGAGTTGTTCTAATAAAATATAAATTTATGGATCAATTTTTGTATTTAAAAATCGTAAATCATGATATGAAATTCCCATATCATGATTTTTAAAGAATATGATATTGGATTAAAGTAACAAAAAGTAAAAAACCTTAAAGGCCGATAAAAAGGGTTGATGGAATTGGATTAGTTTTTGAAGTAGCTAATCCAAGAAAACCAAGCATATGTATGACAAACATAAATACCTAAAAAGTTGCATCATGTTGCCACTTTTATTTCCTTCAAAATAGTATATTTGTTAGCGGGAGTTTCTTGAATCTTGTGTTCTCCCATCTACTCTGCTATCCGTTCTATATTAGTTAATTATTTTTCTCTCTTTTTTAACGCATATATATATATAAATTTTTTTACACAACTGCATTTTATTCATCTTCTAACAAAAAGCTACAAATGATATGAGGGAGATTATAATCAGTGCTTTACTACTCATATTAAAGAAATATAAATGCAAATATAATTTTATTAATTCACTCTTTAAAAAGTTTTTTTAGAAATTTTACAAACAATTATAAATACTTTTAAAAAGAATTAATTACAAGAGTAATATAGAAAAAAATTGATTAGTTTTTTGATGATTTAATAAAGGCATAATGCATAAACATGACCCTTAACTTGACGTCAGTTAGCAACTATGACCTTTGACTTTGGATGTGCACAAGTAAACACTTAAACTTGTATAAAATTGAACAAATGGACACATTCGTCCTACATGACGTCCTACGTGTATTGTGCCATGTAGGACACTTGCATCTATTTGTTCAATTTTATACAAGTTTAAGTGCATATTTGTGCACATTCAAAGTTGAAGGGCATAGTTATTCGCTGAAGTCAAGTTAAAGGTCATGTTTATGTATTGTACCTTTAATAAAATAGACAACTATTATGAGACGGAGGAACTACCTTTTTCCTCACCAAAAATTGCAAGTTGCAACTACTTCACCACTGCATTTTTTTAAATTTGTCTGCCAAATTGCTAATTGTTTGTGTTATTTTCCTCATAACCCTCGAGAAAGTGTCGAATGGTGTAAATTTTATAGTTACAACTTGTGATCCCCTTTTGATCTCAGTAGAATGAAAAATATAGTCATCATTTACTTGCCAGTTTTAACATATTAAAAAAAGATTAAATATATATATATATATATAATATTTTGTTTTTCAACTTTTTGAGATATAATAAAAAAACAATATTGTTGATAATTTTCTTCTAAACATTTTAATATTTTCTAAGACATCATTGAATTTAAATAATAGAACTTGATTCAAGGAATTGACAACTTGATATTAATTGTTTTTGTTGGTATTTCATATTTCAGTATAATTGTTTCGATGCTTGTGCTTTTTAAAAAAATAAAAAAATAATCAACTTTAAAATCTAAAAAATAAAAAAATGCATGATATACTTTTTTAATAAAAAATTTAGTTTCTATTTTTAAAATACTTAATATTTTTTAAAACAAATATTGAATCTATTATAGGTATTAAAAAAAAAAACTGGGCCTTTCCTTAACCAAAAATCTTGGTTTGAACTTTAGAAGGAAAAATATTTTCTTTGTAAAGAGTGTTTGCCTCTTTAATGATAGCTAAGGAGTACTTTGTTTCATTGTTTGGATCAGTGTTTTCAAAAACGTTTTTGGGGTGAGTTCCAGGGTGTGTTTTGGGGCGGGGAGTATCAAAAATGCTCTGGGGAGTAAATTAAAGGCGTAAATCCATAAGGCGTAAGTTTTAAAATTTGAGGTGTAAGCCTCGAGCATTAAAACGTAAGTCCTGGGCTTAAAAGCGTAGGCCCGTATGTTTTTTAAACCTTTTTTGCTTTAAATCATATTTTTTATTATTGGTGTAATGATATTTCTCAAATAGTAATTAAAATACTTTTTTTTCTTCATTATTGATTATTAATACTTATCTCAACAAAATATAATTTCTATATACTATACATTATTTATAAAAAATTATTTGTAAAATCATTAGAAAGCTTACTTTTGCTTATTTTATTAGTAATAAAACTATAAAATTGAATAGACATGAGACTACGCCCCGTAGAACCATAGGACTTACGCCCCGTGTCTCGGGGCTTACGCCTCACCCCATACGTACGGTATAAAATGTCTCGTCTCATTCCCCCGCCTTTTAAAACACTGGTTTGGATGGTTGTTTCATATTGTTTCACAATGTATATTAGTTGTAATCGTATTGTATTGTTTTAATAAATATATTATTTGGATAAATATGATTGTTTTCTATTACTATATATATAATATTACACATACATACAATTTGAAAGAGAAACTTACAATTGATTACACCAAATTGCTCGTTACACAAAATGAGAATTTGTGCCGTTATAAAAAAATAACAATATGATACAATAAAATTTAAATACCAATCAAAACAAATATTATACATTTAAACTAATAACACGATGCCATACAATTGGTAACAATTATCCAAACAAGTTGTAAATGCATGAATCCAAATTAATTGAGATTCACAATATAAATATCAAACACCAATCTTGAGAACTAAAACAACCC
>JAJOOH010030824.1:0-16090 GCA_029582605.1 Solanum gracilifrons | reverse complement strand
GAGTTAAATCTATTGGGTATTGAGGGCACTAATGATCCTAAGTGTTTGGGGAAAGAACCATAGAAGTTTAGAGGGTTTAGAGATGAAAAACGAAGGAGAAAAGTCGGAGTTTGTTGGGCAAGGGGTTGGGGCGCCGCGCCTCTCAGAGCGCCCCACTTCAGAGTCTGAAGTTTGGCCTTTGGGGCGACGCGCCAGCCAGAGCGCCACAACTTCAGCTCTGCAGTTTATGCTTTGGCGCCCCATGCCTCTCAGAGCGCCAATGATGCCAGTTCACCCCATTCTTCCCCCATCTTTTCGTACTAGTTTCTAAGCGATGTACCTACATTTTCTAGTTGATTCCAACACTCTAAGGTACATCTAAACATCATGAAATCATCCATAAATATGAGATCATGAACCTTGAATCCATAATCCAATTCAAGGAAAGTTAAGATAAAAGTCAAAGAAGTTAAGAGTCAAGCCTAGAAGTTAAGAAGCAAGTTAAAGCAAAGTTCTTAAAGTTCTAAAGAGTCTTTATTAAATGTTTAAACTTCGTTTTAAGGCTCAAGTTTCAAGTAAAGTAAAGAGTAAAGAGTTGAGTTCATTTCTCAAAAGTTATTAGGGAACAAAGTATTCCCAAAGAAGTTTATAAATGTTTTCACATTTGAGCAAGAAAGGAACTATGATTTCCAAAAGAGCCTTCGGGCTAGTTTTCAGTAAAGGGAACATCGATTCCAAGAGAGCCTTTGGCTAAACTTTGAGCAATTATCTCAAACTAAAGAAAGAGATGTTTAAAACACATATGAGCTAAAGTATATTTTGGGAGTAGTAATGAGCACCGAATTGGGGACACGAGTTCATATTAACTCAGCTCTCCATAAGAACCATGTAGCCATCATGGGTATTAATGGGTCATACTTTTTAGATGATCACATAAGTTAAACTAGTGAATCCACTAAGTTAAGTAAGGTCCTATATCACGGCGAGGTATAGGATGGTCCTTGGGCAACGTGAGGTAAAACATTGTATCGTCACTAGGGCTCATAGTGGTGGTTGCCGGTTAAAGAATCTCCCACAACAGTTATATTACTTTTATATATAAGTAAAGTTGAGTTTGTTATTGTTTTATATTTAAAGAACTAAGTTATTTACACTGTTTTACAAGCTTTATATATATATATATATATATTGCATGTGTCTTATTGCTTTATATTGAGTTCAGTTATTCATGAGTTGTACAGAGCCAAGGTAACTGTTCATTCTTACTCCTTTCAAGCTTAAGTTGTTGTTTAGCATTCCAACTCGCATACTCGTATATTCAATGTACTGATGCCAGTTGGTCTGCATCTTATTTTGATGCAAACGCATGTAACCAGGATCAGCATCCAGCGTGCCGTTGATCTAGTCGAGCACTCCAGAGTCAGTGGTGAGCCTTCTTGCATTCCGGAGGACCCCTTTTATTCACTTTCTAGTTTAGTTCATTAGGATGTTGTGTGGTTTGTCCCAACATCCATCTCAGTTGTTTAGAGGCTTCATAGACAGTTAGTAGTTCAGTTGTCTTTACATTATCATTCAGATGTTGTTTAAAGACTGAGTTGCTATTTTGGCTAAACTATTATTTCTTAAGTTATGCATGAGTAATATTTTCTTATGTTTAAGTCTTCTGCTGAGTTAAGTAAGTCAGGCCAAGGGTTCGCTTGAGGCCAGCAGTGGTCTTTGAGTGCCAGTCTCTCCAAGGGTGTAGGCTTGGGTGTGACAATCGCAGCCCAGTTGCATTCTATGAAGCAATGTTTCAATGTGAAATCCTTAAAACAATGCAATTTTATTCTAATTTCTCTCACAGTTTCTTCAAATTTTATGGCATTGATTTGTAATCCATTTCACCAGCATCAATGAATCATTTTCCACTTACAATCTCCTTATGTTGTTATTGTAGCACCATTCTTCATAGCCCAGGCCAAAGTAAGTGGCATATGCAGAAATCAACTTTCGTTAATCATCTCGAATAATGCCTCCTCCTCCACTTTCTCTGAGGTGCCTTTAGAGCATCTGTCAGAATTCAACTTGAATCCTTTTGTTGCTTGTTCAAGTTCATAATAGGAAATTCTTTCATGCCTTTTTACCAGAGACACATCTTCTTGACTTGCACTCTGTCTTTCTCAATCTTAACACCACATATCCAACAGCCAACACGAGGAGTGATCTATCTCTAACAGAATATATAACCCTATAAGAACTCTTTTTCTTTTTGACTGACGATCTAAGTGCACCATGTTGAAACTAGGACTATTATGTAAATATATATATCTTGGAGTAGGGATCAAGTATTAGTCCTAAGTCTACGCTAATTCTACTTGTCAACAAAGTATTATTTGTAGCTATATATACCTCTATTATGAGATGAATAGACGATGCGAAAGGAAAAATATTCTCTAAACCTAAAAGCCTACATGGTATCAGAGCAATCAGAATCATAAAAAAATAAAATTGAATCCCAACCTCGTTTTTCCAAGATGGGCAATACTATGCCTTCCTCTGGCACAATGACAAACTCTACCTCAATTATAGTTCAACAAGACAACTCGCCCTTTCCAAGGGGAGTTATCCTTGATGAAACGAATTTCTCATTATGGTCTCAATTGATGGAGATGCGTATCGGAGCTCGAAACAAGGTTGGTTACCTTACTGGTGAAGCAAAGAAACCTGAACATACTGACTCGGGTTATGCAATATGGATTACAGAGAATCATAAGGTGAAGAGCTAGTTGATTGACTCGATGAGTCCCACCCTGATGCAGCGGTTTATCAGGCTTTCCATGGCAAAGGAAATTTGGGAAGCAGTTGCCAAAACGTTCTATGATGGTTCTAATGAAATCCGATTGTTTGAGCTAAATCAAAAATCCTTCACCTCTATGCAAAATGGAAGACCCGTCTATGGTTAGCACGTATAATCACAACCCGGTTGCATTCTCTGAAGCAATGTTTCAATGTGAAATCCTTAAAACAGTGCAATTGTAATCCATTTCACCAGCATCAATGAATCATTTTCCACTTCCAATCTCCTTATGTTGTTGTTGTAGCACCATTCTTCATAGCCCAGGCCAAAGTAAGTAGCATATGCAGAAATCAAGTTTCGTTAATCATCTCGAATAATGCCCTCTCCTCCACTTGCTCCGAGGTGCCTTTAGAGCATCTGTTAGATTCAACTAGAATCCTTCTGTTGCCTGTTCAAGTTCATAGTAGGAAATTATTTCATGCCTTTTTACCAGAGATACATCTTCTTGACTGCACTCTATCTTTCTCAATCTTAACACCACACATCCAACAGACAACACGAGGAGTGATCCAATCTCTAACAGGATATATAACCCTATAAGAACTCTTTTTCTTCTTGACTGATGATCTAAGTGCACCTGATTCAAAGTACCAACTTGAAGAACCTGTTTCATAGTCATACGTTTTACAGTCTCCTAGTCTATTTATCGTGTATCAGGAAGTTCAGTTGAGTTGTAATTTATTGCTTTCCTAGGCTTGTGTTTAGGGAACAATATTGAAGTATGTGTTAACTTCAATTTGGGGATAACTTGAAGTGGGTTCGACGATTGGTTAATTGTTGATTTTAGGAATTGAAAATAGTTCCTAGGTTGCAAGAGTTGTAATCTGAAGATAATCACATATAGTTTTTGGAAGATTTCTAGTAAGATTGTTGTACGAAAAAGCAATTATTTGCATTGTAGTAATGTTGAAGATTGATGGTGGTATAGAGCCACTAAGTTTATTAAATTGCAGGTCTATGATAGTCAGGTAACGAAGATCACCGATTTCCCGAGGGATCTCTCCTTGGAGAAAATTGTTCTTTATTCTCAACACTTGCAGCTTTGTTAGATTGGAAAGGGAAGATGGAATTTTACACGAAAATTGGTTGCTCGATAGGTACAGAAAGCATAGGTTTGGTAACAAACTTAAAAATGATGGAATGGTTCTGGTGAAGTTATTGCTTGTGACATTAATTACTTTCAACCTCTGCAAATTAGCCAACTCTTCTGGCAAATCTCCATGGAAAGTGTTGTCACTGATGTCGAGGGAGATGAGAAATGAGAGGTTTCCAATGTGTGGAGGAATGGTACCATGAAGTTGCATGCTAGAAATGTCTAAAGCAGTGACTCGATGGTGGCGGGAGCAGCAAGTAATTCTGATCCAGCTGCAAACGGGGACGGAAGAAGACCAGTTTCTTGGTAAGATGTTGTTAGAATGAGAAGAAATGTGTGATTTAAGCGCAAGAAGAGCAGCTTCATCAGTGCTAATATTACCAAGTAAAGTATTGTCATGTAGTAGAAGAATGAAAATTGCAAGAAAAATGCAACTTCTGTCCATAATTAAGCCAACAAGGTTTCTCATTCATAATTAGGGATGGCAATGGGGCGGTGTAGGGCGGAGGCGGTGCGGGTTGTGCTTAACCCGCAAAATTTTTAATCCATCCAGCCCTGCATAGTTTTTTAAATATTTTTTTTTTCTAGTTATGTTTGATACTAAAAATAAAATTCATAAAAATAAATTCATTTTTTCATTAAGTTATATTAATTTAATAGGATAGTGACTTAAAATTTTATTGAATCGAGAGTCACCACAAAGTGCATCATTGGACAAGAAAGATTGACTGGTGGCATTTGCAAATTCATGTGTTTGAGATACACAAGAGCTTCTAATGACTTTGGAATTTCACCACTAAGATTGTTATAGGACAAATCCAAGTATTCCAAAGACATGATTTTGCCAAATGATTCAGGAATAGGCCCCTCTAATCTATTATGTGCTAGAGAAAGATTAATCAATTTATCTAGACTCCCTAGAGTACTAGGAATCTTACCAGAAAAAGAATTATTTGACAGATTAATGCGTGTTGCAGCCTTCAAGTTTCCACTCTCCAGCGGAATTTCCCCACTCAATAAATTGGATGAAACATCGAATTCTATGAGATCTTGAAGGTTCCCTAAGCTTGAAGGTAATCTAGAATCCAGTTTGTTGTTATCTAGATAAAGTTTCCTCAAACTGGTCATGTTACCTAAGCATGAGGGTACTGAACCAGAAAAATGATTTTCTGACAATACTAATGCACCTAGATTCTTTAAGTTGCAAATAACATCTGGTATGGTTCCTTCTATCTTGTTGTCAGATAGGTAAAGTTCTTGAAGGATCGACATGCCATACACAGTATTTGGAATATGTCCAGTTAACTCATTGTTAACCAGAATCATCCTTGTCACTTCAGTAAGATTACCGATTTCTTGTGGAATGACACCCTTCAATTTACAACCTTGTACTTCAAAAGTTTGCAAGGCGTTTGAGAAATTACCAACAGATGCAGGCAAAACACCATCCAAGGGATTACCAGATAACGTGAGTACTCTTAGATTCCTACAGTTTGTCAATGATGCAAGGAAGCTCAATGTTGAATCGCTGACAAAATTATTCCCCCACAAGTTCAGAACCTCAAGGTATTCTAAGCTACCAAGTGATTTAGGAATGAGACCTGTGAAACTGTTGTTGGAGAGGTCTAACATTGTGAGTCTTGAAGAATTTGAGATTGAAGCAGAGATAAAACCACTTAGATTATTTCCTCCACAAAGAAATTCTTCTAGGTTGGGCATTCTACGACCTAAATCTGAAGGTAGAGTACCTGAAAGCTTGTTTAGTCCAAAATCTATAATCTGTAGTGCTGACATGTTGAAAATGATGTCAGGGATAGAGCCTGTAAGCTCATTCTGTGATAATCCCAATGCTTGAAGTTTCTTAAGATTACCTAGCTCCATTGGTATCTCTCCTGTCAATTTTCGGTAAATATATGAGTACAAGCTTGGGGGAAAAGAGAAGGAAGAAAATTTTATACTACCTTCCAAATGCAGAGCTGCCATTGCTAATTTTGTAAGACCTGTTAAGTTGGCGAGCTCTCTTGGTACAGTTCCAGCAAACTCATTTTCAGACAATACCAATAGTTGAAGCTTTCTGCATTCCTCCAGGTTTGGTGGAATAACTCCTTCTAGGGAGTTTCTACCGAGGAAAAGTCCTTCCAAGTTTGGAAGATGATCACATATAGTTATTGGAATCTTTCCAGTAAGATTGTTGCCGCTAAGAGCAATCACTTGCATTGTAGTAATGTTAAAGATTGATGGTGGTATAGAGCCAGTAAGCTGACTATCTTGCAGGTCTAGGACAGTCAAGTAACGAAGATCACCAATTTCTCGAGGGATCTCTCCTTCAAGAAAATTGCTCTGTAATTGCAACACTTCCAGTTTTGTTAGATTGGAAAGGGAAGTTGGAATTTTCCCCGAAAATTGGTTATTCGATAGGTACAAAAAGTGTAGGTTTGGTAACAAACTTAAAAATGATGGAATGGCTCCGATAAAGTTATTGTTTTTAGCATTAATGAATTTCAACCTCTGCAAATGAGCCAACTCTGCTGGCAAATCTCCATGGAAAGTGTTGTTACTGATGTCAAGCGATGAAATAAATGAGAGGTTTCCAAGGTGTGGAGGAATGGTACCATAAAGTTGCATGCTCGAAATGTCTAAAGCAGTGACTCGATGGTGACGGGAGCTGCAAGTGATTCCAATCCAGCTGCAAACTGGGGTGGAAGAAGACCAGTTGCTTGCTATGATATTGTTAATATCAGAAGAAATGTGTGATTTAAGTGCAAGAAGAGCAGCTTCGTCAGTGCTAATATTAGCAAGTAATGTATTGTCATGTGGTAGAATGAAAATTGCAAGAAAAAAGAGAAGAATGAAACTTTTACCCATAATTAAGCCAAGAAGGTTTCTCAGAATTGATAATGCAAAGGAATGATGTTAGAACATGCATTTAATGATATCAAATTCAATTCAGTCAACATTTGGAGGTGTACTGTGTATGACAGAACAAGTTGTATTAGTGAAAGACCTCAATAGTCAAATCTCACAACACTCAAAAGTCTCTCTATATTTTTCTTTTGTGTGGAAGAGAGTGATTTGAAATAAAGCAAGATAGATTTTTATGTGTTTTTGGGTTTAGACTAAAGAATGTCAATAGTCAAGTCTTCTCAACCTTGCCACTCACCACACTCAAAATTTCTTCAAATATCATATTATTGTGTTGATTGATACTAAATGATGGAAAACAAAAGGTTTGGCAATATCTAACAATTATTTAATATTTAATTGGATTTCGTTAAGTTACATAACTATTTATTAATCTTTAAATTGCCTATATTCATCCGAAATATGAAAAGGTTTGCATGATAAGAGAGTTGTCGGTTTCAGATTCAAAGTCATTTTGAGGATTTAAGGTCCTAACTTAAAAAATTGTGAAATTTTAGCCTTTGGGTTGACTTTGGTCAAAATTCGGGGTTTGGATAGTAGGATTGGATTTTCAAGAGTTTCGTCGGATTCAGGGGATGCTTTTAGGACTAGGTGAGGCCTTGGTTGAATTTTCAGAGGTCCCGAGCGTGTTATAGCCTTTTTAGGCATTATGTTCGTTTCTTGTGACTTTCACAAGTTCTGGGTTAAGGAGACCTTGGATGCGAGTTTTGGTGGTTCCATGCATTGAGCTTGGAACGTCGAGTTTAGTCTAGGTTCATATTTGGTTTGTGTGAATAGGATTCCAAACGAATCCCAAGGGTCCATTCGATGATTTTTATGTTGGCTGATTTGTTGTTGAGGTTTTAATCTGTTGTACCTCGCGATCGATGGGGTTGTTCACTCTTGAAAGCAAGGGAGGTGAGACCCCAGACCCTCGCATTTCATGAAGTCTTTCTCTTTCGCGACCTGCGTGTTAGCGAAGCATGGATCGTTTTCGCGGGGGAAGCCTTTTAAGTGGGACTATTTGGTTGACTAAATGTTGGAGAGCTTTATTTGGGATCCAGGCCAAATTAGTAATTGGTTATAAAGGACCACCGGTTAGAAAGAAGACTTTTATGCGTATTGAGATGTGAACGTTGTTCTTTCTCTCAGCTATCTATGATATCCTTATCCAACAATAGTTATGGATTCTTTTGGGATTGTTCCAGCAAGTCGGGAATCCAATCAGTCAAAGTTAAATGTTTGTTCAGTCTATTTTGTTAGTTCAATCAGTCATATGTGAATAATTCTATTCCTTTCTTAGATTTTGTTATTTCTTTAACTCTAGACCACTCATAGTCATGTTTAAGTCTCCTCTAGATTATTTGATTTTGTAGCTAAGCTTTGCTGGCATTTTTTAAGACCCCGGAAGTAAGCATACATGTCAGTGGGATTTTGCATAGGTCCTGTGCATAAAAAGGATGTCATGAAAGCTAGTGTTATGCTTGAGAAGAAGAAAGAGTATGCAACCATCTTGGCCTTTGATGTTAAAGTGACACAGGAAGCTCGGGAACTTTCAGATGAACTTGGTGTCAAGGTTTTTATGGCTGATATTATATATCACTTATTTGATTAGTTTAGAGTCTACATTGACACTATCAAGGAAGAAAAAAAAGGAAGGAAGTTGCTGAAGAAGCAGTCTTTCCCTGATTGTACCGAATTGTGTCTTCAACATGAGGGAAAATATATGATTAAATTTTAAATAAAAAGTAATTTGCAGTAGCAACAATATTTGTGGCGGATATAAACTGCCACTAATTATTTATTTTAATTTATTCGTTCATATAATTAAATTTCAAAAGAAAATAAATTTTCAGCAATAAAAATATGAAGGCGAAATGAAACTGCCACTAATTTTTTTTTTAAAACATTTAAATCATATTGTAGAGGTCGAAAACTTCCACGTAATGTTTTTTTTTTTTTAAATTGAAATTATGTTGTGGAGTTTTATAGACCCCACAATTTTTTTTGGTAACATTATGATATATTGTGGGAGTTTAAATACTCCCACAATATTTTTTTCGAAACATCAATATCATATTGCGAGGGTTCTAAACTGCCATTGATTAATTTTAAAACCCCCCACAAATTCAAAATTCATTTTGTGGCATACGTCATGTAGGTTGAAAAAAACCGCAGTTGTATGCCCGTGGCAAGGCTAATTGTGGCACTTTTAAAAAACCGCCACAATTTAACTGTTTTTTGGTAGTGTGTTATTGACCAATACCATTCTTATTATTAGTTTATGTTACAAAATGTACATAGTCATATCTACTCATAGCATAATTGTAGGTAGAGACCTTTGGGGATCTTAGAGATATTTAGGGATATTTTCTGATTTTATTTCCTTAGATAGATTTACATGTACACCTACAAATAGCTCTTATTCTTGGAATAATAGATCAAGGAGATTGGTACATTGTCTCTATATTTTATATGGTATCAGAGCATTGTATGTTCTTTGTTAGTCAGAAAGCTCACCGGATCTTGCCTGAATCCGGTCAGTGTCCGTGAATGAAATTAGTGAGCTTGAATTTAGTTTCTGCCATGAGTGAGTGGACCAAGCTTGGTCCGGCTTTCTTTTCCAGCATCGGCTTGTCATTTCTGGCTGATTGGTGGTGATCCCCTAATTATAGGACCAATTTTTCCGACAAGAAAACCCTCCAAACAGAATTTGTGGACCCTTTTTAGTTAGGTTTGAGACTTCTCAATTTGTTGCTAATTATACTTGATTATGAAAATTGAGTATGAGTGCATCAGTGGAATTGTTGCTTGACCAACTTGTGAGTTGATATTGTTTGTCGGAGGCTATTTGAAGCTTATTTGGGAAATTATTTCCAGAGGGCCATCGAGTTTGGCTACTATCAGTTTCTTTTTTATTGTGTTATTAGGCTGTTTTTTGTTTGTTTGGGGATTTTGAAACACTTTCAAATATAGTTGGTAAAATGACAGATTGGTTAAAAGTTGCTGCTTCACGTTCATTATCCGACAAAATGGTTTTGGTTTCGGTTGAGGAGTTTGCCAAATTTTCTCAATAACAGAAATGTTTGAAGGAATCTGCTTCTGTTAATTCCTTTGTTAGGTCAGATAAAACATGTCTTATCAACTCTTCTAATAAATGGGTAATCGATGCAGGTGCTACAAATCATATGACAGGAATCCTAATATTTTCTCTAGCTTTAGATCACACAAAGCAGCCTCGCCTGTTACTGTAGCTGATGGATCAACTTGTAATAGCGTTGGATTCGGTACTGTTCAACCAACATCGTATATTACTCTGTCATTTGTATTAAGTCTACCAAAATTGGCATTTAATTTGATTTCTGTTAGTAAAGTTACGAGAGAACTTAATTGTTATATCTCGTTCTTTCTCGATTATTGTTTGTTTCATGATCTTATAACAAATCATGTTATTGGTAAAGGACATGTTTCTGATGATCTTTATATCGTTGATGAGTGGGAGTCTCAATCTATTGCCTGCTCTAGTGTTGTGTCTCCATTTGAGGCACATTGTCGACTGGGAACATCCTTCGTTACCTTTGTTGAAAAAGCTTTCCCTCAATTTCAGAATATTTCCTCATTGGAATGTGAGTCATGCCAATTTGCAAAACACCATCGCATCTCATTAGGTCCAAGGGTTAATAAGAGAGTCGAGTCAGCTTTTCAGTTAGTTCAATTGATGTTTGGGGACCATGTCCTGCTGTCCAAAATTGGGCATAAATATTTTGTCACCTTTGTAGATGATTTTTCTCGAATGACTTGGATATACTTTATGAAGAGCAGATCTGAAGTGTTCACTTACTTTTCTGCCTTTTGTGTTTAAGTCAAAACTCAATTTGATGCCAAAGTGCGTATTCTAAGGAGTGATAATGCTAAAGAATATATGTCAGAATTATTTAGGTCTTACATAAGACAACATGGTATTCTCCATCAATCTTCATGTGTTGATACACCCTCTCAAAATGGAGTTGTTGAGGGAAAGAATAGGCATCTACTTGAGACAGCTCGGGCACTGTTGTTCCAAATGAAGGTTCCTAAGCAATTTTGGGTTGATGCCATCTCTACTGCTTGTTTTCTGATCAATCGAATGCCATCAACTGTATTGGTCGACAATACGCCGTATAATATTCTTTTTCCAAACAAGTCATTATTTCCAGTGGAACCTAAGGTGTTTGGAAGCACATGTTATGTTCGAGATGTTCGACCATCTATTACCAAGTTGGATCCTAAAGCATTAAAGTGTGTTTTCTTAGGCTATTCTCGCCTTCAGAAGGGGTATTGGTGTTATTCTACTGAACTTGGTAAATAATTAGTATCAACTGATGTGGTATTTTTAGAGACTATCCCATTCTTTTATGTACCTCCAAATTCTACAAGTCTGAAGGAGGAAGATGAGTGGTTAGCCTATCAGGTTACTCGTGTTGTAACAGAACAATCAGCTGATATTGTTCCTCTATCTCCCAATTCTTGTATTGAGCATCAATCGACCATTGTGCCGTCACAACCTACTCAATTTGCACCAGCAAGACCACCAATTGTTCAAGTTTACTCAAGGAAGCGAGAGATTAACGATACATACCCTACACCAACTCCATCATCAGATCCTTCTCCATTTGATCCTTTAGAAAGTTTGGACCTTCCTATTGCTCTTCGGAAAGGTACACGTCAGTGCAAATCCGCATACTCCATAGCTAACTTTGTTTCTTATGATCACTTATCTCCTGCATCTAGTTGTTTGGTTGGCTCTCTAGACTCTGTGACTATCCCTAAAACAATAAAAGAAGCCTTGAATAATTCTGGATGGCATAATGCAATGCTTGAAGAGATACATGCTCTAGATGAAAATCATACTTAGGATTTGGTGGATTTACCCCAGGGAAAGAAAGCAGTAGGATGCAAATGGGTTTTTACCGTCAAAGTCAATCCTGATGGTTCTATTGCAAGACTTAAGGCTAGACTTGTGGCTAAAGGCTATGCTCAAACATATGTGGTAGATTATTCTGACACTTTCTCCCACGTAGCTAAGCTCACCTCTGTTTGTTTGTTTATTTCTTTGGCTGCTTCTCAGCATTGGCCTTTACATCAACTGGATATTAAGAATGCTTTCCTTCATGGTGATCTACATGAAGAGATGTATATGGAGCAACCACCTGAGTTTGTTGCTCAGGGGGGATATGGAAAAGTTTGTCATCTAAGAAAATTTTATATGGTATAAAGCAGAGTCCTCGTGCATGATTTGGAAAATTTAGAGATATAGTTCAAGAATTTGGGTTGAAGAAGAGCAATTGTGATCACTCAGTCTTTTACCAACAATCAATGACTGTTATTATTCTTCTAGTTGTCTATGTTGATGATATTGTGATTACAGGAGAAGATGATTGTACTAGAATTTCTTCTCTCAATCAGTTTTTACATGCCAAGTTTCATACCAAAGACTTGGGACAACTGAAATACTTCTTAGGTGTAGAAGTAGCCAGAAGCAAGAAAGGGATTTTCTTATCTCAAAGAAAGTATGTACTTGACCTACTTGCAAAAACTGATAAATTGGGAGCGAAACCGTGTGGCACACCAATGGCTCCTAATGCACATCTTACTAAAGATGATGCTGAACCTTTTGATGATCCAGAAAGATACAGAAGGTTGGTTGGGAAACTAAACTACCTTACTGTGACTCGTCAATATATTGCTTATGCAGTCAGTATTGTTAGTCAATTTATGTCTATACCAACAGTCAAACATTGGGATGCCTTGGAACAAATTCTGTGTTATTTGAAAGGAGCCCCTGGCCTTGGCATATTGTATAGCGACCACAGACATACTCGTGTTGAATGTTTTGCAGATGTAGATTGGGCAGGATCAAGAATTGATAAAAGATCGACTACTGGCTATTGCGTTTTTGTTGGTGGAAATCTAGTATCTTGGAGGAGTAAGAAACAACATGTTGTATCTCGATCTAGTGCAGAGTTCGAGTATAGAGCTATGGCTCAGTCCACATGTGAAATACTATGGATACAACACCTTTTAGCTGAGGTTGGTTTGAATGCTTCTTTTCTAGCAAAACTTTGGTGTGATAATCAGGTTGCTCTACACATTGGCTCAAATTCAGTGTATCATGAATGGACTAACCATATTGAGGTCGATTGTCACTTTGTTCGTGAGAAAATTGAAGAGAACGTGATTTTTACTGGCTATGTGAAGACATGAGAGCAATTGGGTGATATATTCACGAAGGCTTTGAATGGAACTCAGGTGGAATATCTTTGTAACAAGTTGGGCATGATTAATATCTATGCTCCAACTTGAGGGGGAGTGTTACAAATTGTACATAGTCATATCTACTCATAGCATAATTATAGGTAGAGATCTTTAGGGATCTTAGAGATATTTAGGGATATTTTCTGATTTTATTTCCTTAGATAGATTTACATGTACACCTACAAATAGCTCTTACTCTTGGAATAATAGAACAAGGAGATTGGTACATTGTCTCTATATTTTACAAAACTAAATGCATACTTGAAAGCAATATGTTAAAGAAAAGATTGATCTTACAATAAAATGATTTTATTCAAAAGTTAACCAATATATTGACCATATTCATCTTCAAGAACTATTAGTTTGTAACTTATAGATGAATATGATCATTTTATGACTTTTTAGCTTGCAATTAAGTAAGGAGGTGAAAAGGTGGTGAAACATTTTGATTAATTAAGATTTAACTTAGTAGATATTTTATCACATTTTGAATTAGGATAGGGGTAAAATGGTATTTCAACTTTTAACTTTGTGGCTTCCCTCTTTTAGTATAACTAGAACAATCTATCATATTCCAAAAAAATCAACTTTAACTTTTTCACAATGATAATGTATGATATATTATTGTTCTGAGTTATGACAATGTGGTGCCAATATTGAAGCTGCTCCATTACGATAGGAGTTTTAATTCTACTATGTTTCTTTACATTGCTCATAAAATGTCATTGCTATTCTAAGTGTCGTGCAATTTTGGATAGGTTGTTTTAGTTCGAGCATAGATAATCTGAGCCCCTCCGGAAATAGGTGTCGTGCGGAAGATAGCAAAGCAAACCTCAAAAGACCATGAGTAAGAAACCAAATGAGAAATATACCAAAAGACACAAAGATTTAACGTGGTTCGGTCAATCAACCTACATCCACAAAGGAGATGAGCAATCCACTATAATTATGAGAGTACAAAATATAGAGAGAAATAACATCAACCAATTTACTCAGAATACAAGGAGGTCCACACAAGTGATAACGTATCAAACTTGTGTTCCACAAATTCTCCTGTGGATATTTTGTTATTAGTATTTTTGGTTAGCACAAGTTGTATTGTAAGTTGTGACCACCTCTGTCTGTTTTTCTTCTGTGGGGTTTGAGAGTGAACAGAATTAGACACTAATGTCTTACTACTAATGGAACCAAACATTATTGTGGTCAACAAAAAAAGGAATTTCATGTGCTAAAGCAGATTTTTATGATAAATTGCCCTGTGTGGGCCTTAGTAGTCAAGCCTTTTTTTATGACTTTCACATTGTATGATAATCTCCAATTGTAATTTGCAAATAATGAATCAAGTAGTGAAGAAAATATCAAAGTAAACCAAGTCAACAATTTAGGCACTAGGCATTCTATTGCATTTATGATATGTGCCAAAAAAAGTCAACTTCATATTCCTTTATTTCTGGTCACTTGTGGCATTTGTAACTTGGAAGAAACTAGTTCATTCTATTGAATATTTTACTCAAGAAAAATAAACTAATATATGATAATACAATTCCATATATTATCAAAACTACATAAATCAAGAAATGTGTATTGTCATCGTGGGATTATTGGGCAGCGGAAGAACATCATATATAACCTCTTCCACGGCCTCCCAATTGACGTTTACTCGAATTAGTGATAGTCAGTCAACTTCAGCGGAGTGTCTTTTAGCCGATAGTTTCAAATTTAAGTACAACAAGTTGTCTCTATATTTCTTGTGTGGGGCTTGGGGTGTGTTAGGTTGACACCTTCTTTTGATTAAAGCTGAGTTATGATTGAGGTAGGGGAAAAAGGAGTCACTAGAATACTATCCATTTAATTAGAAATTAATTCATTTAAGTCAAAAAGTCATTACACATTTAAGTCCTACCTGACATTTTGTAGTCCTACGTGTATTATGCTACCAAGGACACGTGTATTTACTTGTTTAATTTTATACAAATTTAAGTGTCTATTTATGTGCATTCAAAGTTGGAGAGTACAAATGTCAGTTGAGGAAATGGCACTTGTGTGTTTTTTAATAGGTCAGATTTTCAAAGGGTCTAATTTAACTCTTGTAGATTTAAATTGATCGGAACCTCATGGTTTCTCACGTTTCAACCCCGTTATGGATGGATAAATTTGCACTTTATTATATGTAGAATATACTTTAATGGAGCATGGATTTTTTCATATAATTTTATAGTTAGAAAATGCTATTTGTATTTAATGTACACGAGGGACATGAAATATTACTCAAAAATCTTGGCATTATGTACTTTGTTGTGTTTGAGACTTGAGAGATGATGAGGTCCAGTTTATTTGGAACTAAAAGAATTAAATTATATAAGACATTAAAACACTCTTTCTTTTCATAATATAGACACGGAAATTCACATCATATATGTTAACAGTGGTTTTACAAAATTACTGTTAAAAAATAATGACATAAATGAACCAAAACTTTAACATATGACATATAGATGATCCATTTCTAATAGTTTTTCTTGGGAGACTTGTAAGTGAGAAATTAACTCTGGAAATAGTTTTTTTTTTCCAGATAGCTTCTCCTGTCTTTGATAATGAAAATTGTCAGCTTTATGCAGTAAAAATAGACTTATCTTGAGGCTGAAGAGTTTTTGGAGGTCATGGAAGAGAAATCTGAGACCGTCAAAGCGTACTTAGGCCGGCTTCTGCCTTATTGGCATTGTCAACAAGTTAAGATTGCTTGAAACTAAATTTAGGGTGTGTTTGGTAAGAAGGAAAATGTTTTCCTAGAAAACAAGTAGATTTTGGACTTATTTTCTCATGTTTGGTTGGTGAGTAGAAAATATTTTTCGGAAAAGATTTTTTAGTGCTTGATTAATGAATGAATTTTTTTTTTGAGAAACTATCTTTTATTTTTACTAGAGAGTAGAAAATAATTTTTGAATTGGAATTGAAAATATTTTTTAAAAATAAACTTAGATTTTTTT
>JAJOOH010030823.1:0-16779 GCA_029582605.1 Solanum gracilifrons | reverse complement strand
TCGTACGTGATCGTTTGATTGGAAATTAAATAAATTATCTCAAAATTAATTATTTATTTCAAAATTAGTTACTACACTATGTATATATAGGATAATTTATTTCATTTTTATGGTATAAATGGTGGGATAAATAATTTAAGAACTACTTAATACTTTCAACTACACGCCAAATAAAATAGTCATATATTTTGTTCATGAAATTATTATACATTATACCTCACACCAAAACGACTCCTTACTTATCCACTATTTTTTTAATAGGTGTATTCAATCCAAATAAGATAATTAAAAGTAAACAAAAGGAATATCTAAGATATGGAAAATTTCTTTAGCTTTTTTTATATTCATAAAAATATATTTCACTCGTGAAATTTTATTAAATATATTATTATTATTATAAATTATTTTAGTTTATGACTTTTAAATCATAATTTTATTTATTTATTAGATTTTAAATAGTTATTTTTATATAAAATAAAATTTTAATGTAATAAAAATCGATCAAGTATGAAGTTGTGTCAAAATCATACTCATCGTGCTATGACTCTATCCCTATTTTGTTTTTTGACTTTCACTTATAGTATAAACAAAGCATATGCATGTGTGCTAGATTGATGAATATCACATGGAATGTCTTAATAAGTGGGTATAATTTGGATGCTTTGGCTTGGCCTTGAAGAAAAACGAGGTGAAAGCAATGCTGAGCACACCTTATTTTTGAATCAACAATATGTATGGGGTCAATCACTATGCAATATCTAAAGTTGTTTGGATATCGATCGATACTGCTTCATTAACAAGTGAGCTTTCTTGACTTATTGATTTGTTGTGTAGAGATGGAGCAGTCATACTCTCAAATCTAGCCGAGTTCGATCCTCAAAAGTTGTAGGGATTCCAACCTCCAATTCCTAGTCAATTACTATTTGTTTATTTATTTTTAAATATCAATACCACTTACCAAAAATCGTTGATGGCCATAGGTTGAAAGTGCAAACAGATAAAAATATCAACATCAAAGTTACTTGACCTTTGTTGGAGGAAAGTTAGTTGCTTGAAGAAGCCAAAAAGAAAAAAAAGTGGTGGCTTTATCTAGCACATAAGCATAATTCAGAAGTATAATTAAGAAAATTTGTGAACTTTTTTCAAAAATCGTCTAGCTAAAGCAAGTACGTTGATAGAGACTTGTTTGCATCAACCTCAATTTTCTCATATTTAAATAAGAGAATATCGAATGTAACACATATTTATGATCTATAATATAATAGTATCATTATTTATGCCTTGGAATAGCAGTGTAAAATGAAAATCAACAAATCACATCAATCGATAATGAGAGTTAATTTGAGAAAATAATCCAGTTAAAAATTTGGTTTAGAATTTAAAATGTGTACTCAATCATAATTAGCTTGATTTTAACTAAAAAAAAATAATCGAACCAAATCAAACTGACAATAAAGGTATATAATATTAAATAATATTTTATGCATAAAAAATATTATTGTAATGTAACTTATAAATATTTCTTAAACTTTTTTTTAAATAATTTTTATCTTTAACATATTATATAACTAATACATGAATAATTAATTTTTACATAAAATAATATATAGATTCTTTTATAACTAATTTGCATGTTTACTAGTGTAACTCTAATTCGCTACCAAACGATTTATTTTTATTTATTATAGTAGATAATATATTTTATTTTTATAATTTAATTCTCTATCTTTTACTTAAAAAAGGTTTATGAATATCATTTGAATAATTTAATAGTGTAAATTAATATTTACTCAAACAATACAACAACAACAATGTAAACACAAACAATATATAAACTATGATCGGCGAAACAGTGTTTCGAATTTTCCGGGGAAAAAAATCTGAGTGTTTGGATTCCGGATACTTCTCCGATCGGCGATCGGAGAGGTTTGCCGGTGGCGGTGAAGTGGACCCCACCATTTTGCCGATAAGTGGAGGAAGTTTTGTCTTTGTCGATTCTCGACAAAGTTTTTTGTCCATATTTATGAGCACGAGATCTCGAAATTCTCATAACAGGGGATATTCCATATTTTTACGCTTCTTCTCAAAATGCTTTCAGCATACGATAGTTAACGTGCGCATGGGTGGTAGCAATGGCGAGGGGAAGAGGAAGAGGACGGGGACGTGGATGGAAAATACCATTAATGACAATAGGAAGCTCAGTAGGGACTCAAGTGGAAGGAGAAGAGATAAAAGCGCAAGAACAATCCAAAACACTTCCCATGAACGAAGGGGCAACGACAGAAAAGGGAACAACATCAAGGTCTGAAGTAGCTCGGAAACTGAGCTTAAATACTTCACCAACTAATGCAGAGCTACAAGAGGAATCAGATCTGGAAAATCTTGATGACGGGAAAGGGGTTGATAGGAATGGAACAGTACACTACAAGAAAAGTAAGAATTACATGGGAATTTTCCTGGGGATTAGTATAAAAATCCGTAGGAAACTTATTTTCATGCAAATTTTCATACTAATCTCCAGGAAAATCCCCATGTAATTTACACTTTTCTTATAGTGGTAAAAGTAGATGCAGAGAAGGAGTCAATATACATTGCTGATATAGAAGGGATTACTGGAGACCAAGCTACAGGGAATGAGCATATTAAAGAACACAAGGAGCCATGGACTAATATGCTCAGAAATAATCGAGCAACAAATAATGGGATGAACTTGTCTTATTTCACTCCACAAATAGTGGATGGCAAACAATGGTTCAAATGGAAGAAAATGAGGTACAAGTTGAAGAAGATAAATGGAAGTGTGCACTCTTTGCATATGTGATTGGTGAATGCCCTGGGTATAACACCATGAGTAGGTTTATAACAAATGAATTGTCCAGCAGTGTCTAAACCTGATGTATATCTATATGAAGAAGGTTACTACATAATAAAGTTTCAGAATCTCAGTGACATGAATGAGATATTGTATGTTGGACCTTACACTATCAACAATCGACCTATCATTCTAAAACAATGGTGTCCTGAATTTGACTTTGGGAGTGAATTTTTAGCTGAAATTCCCCTATGGGTAACTTTTCCCAAACTGCCATTTAACTATTAGGGTGTGGGCTCTCTAGGTAGAATTGCTAGTGCTATTGGAGTCCCGTTATCTGCTAATGAGTGCACAACAAAGTAAATAAGAATTTCATATGCTAGAATGCTCATTGAAGTTAATGTTACTAAGCCTATCCCACACCAAATAACAATTATGGACCCAAATGGAGGAACTGTGATAAATGTCAGAAAATTGGCCACTAATGCCAACCAGTTGTACCAACAAAGGAGGATCTACGAAAGAAGAGAAGACCATGGAAAAAAGTAACTCAAACTTGGCAATATAAAGGACCAATCCAACCACAAGAGCAAGTGTGTGAGCAGAATAAGGAACCAAAACAAATAGCAAGGGAAAATAGTTCCTACACCACTGCTGAGAGGGTAAATAAGAGATAGATCAGGTATAAGACAAACAAACACCAGGGGAGTTGAGCCAGATTAATCTACGACCAAATGCTGGAGGTAAACATCTGGATTTCATTTATACAAATTTTTTTATACTGGCAGCTATACCAACTAGGAATAGTTCTGAGAACCGCATGCATAGCAAGCTTGCTTCATTGCCTATTGATAGAGGTGGAGCCCCCAAAACATGTTGATGAAGTGGATAATTTGGAATGTGAGGGGTATGAATAAAAGGTATAAGCAGAAGGAACTTAAAGCCTATCTGCAAAATAATAAAGTAAGTATTGCAGATTAATTGAAACAAGGGTAAATGAGCCTAATATGAAAGCAACAATCAAGGGGATAGCACCAGGCTGTGGATAATGCACAATTATAATGAAGCCTCAAATGGTAGGATATGGGTGATATGGGATGAAAATTGGTATGAGACCATTTTTATTAGTTGTACTGCTCAACTATTGCACTGCCAGATCAAGGAAAGAAGCAATGGACAACAAATTATGCTTACTGTGATTTATGAATATAATACTATAGAGCAGACGAAAAACCTCTGGCTAGAATTGAACACATTGGCCTAAGGCATCTCTCAACCATGGCTCATTGCAGGGGATTTTATTGCTCTACTCTCCCCACAAGATAGACTAGCTGGAGCTCTTGTGACCATCAATGAAGTAAGTGATTTTGCAGAATGTGTGAAAGACATTGGTGTCACTGAATTACAATGGAAGGGGAATTACTATACTTGGACCAACAAACAACATGGCAATGATAGAATATCAAGCAGGATTGATAAAGTATTTGGAACCGATGAATGGATGGATAAATGTGGACATGTTATTACAGAGTATGAGAGCCCAGGCATCTAAGATCATTGCCCAATGCAACTCATATTGCAAACAACTTAGCACTGCGTAAAATTGAATTTCAAGTTCTTGAATGTGTGGATTGAACATGAGTCTTTTATGGGCTTAGTGGAGAGTATATGGAAGCAGGATTCTGGCAAAGATAGCATAAAGAAGGTCTGGTGCAAACTAATGGCTCTCCAACCTGTATTGAGACAACTAAATAGAAAAGAGTTCAAATATATTAGCCAGCAGATTGAAAAGGTTAGAGTGGAACTCAGCAGAATCCAAGAACAATTATACATCCAGGCAATCAATTGATCAAGAAAAAGATATATTGATAGAGGAAAGTGCTCTTAAATAGAAATCAAGGACACAATGGATCCAACTGGGGGATGCAAACAATAAGTATTTCAGTGCAATTATAAAGGAGAGAACTCATAAGAAGAAGATCAGATGTATAACATCCCTAGCTGAAAAGATGTTGTATGAGCCACAAAAGATCCTAAATGAATTTGTTCTGTTTTATAAAGGTCTGATGGGAACTTCAGCTTCTACACTACCAACTATAGAAGTCTAGGTAATGAAAGAAAGGTCCATGCTGACAAAACAACAAAGGATTACGTTATGTGTTGATATAACTAAGGAGGAGATTTATGCAGGGTTGCAATCTATTGGGAATGACAAATATCTAGATATAGATGGTTATAATGCCTATTTCTTTAAGTATACTTGGAAGATCATTAAAAAAGACACTATTGATGTTGTTCATAGTTTTTTCAAAACTGAAAAACTCTACAAGCTTGTCAACTGCACATTAGTAACTCTTATCCCAAAGCTACAAATCCCCAAAATTGAGAAAGAATATATATCAATTGCTTGTTGTACTGTGTTGTATAAATCATATCTAAAGTATTGGAAAAAAGATTGCATGATGTTATTTATACTGTCATTAGTGATAGCCAGGCTAGGTTCATACCAGGGAGGAAGATATCCGACAATATCTTACTAGCTCATGAATTGGTTAAAGCCTAAATTATGAAGAACATTTCTCCAGAAGCATGCTAAATATTGACCTCCAAAAAACTTATGATTCAATGGAATGGAACTATTTAGAGCAAGTGATGAATAGACTGAGATTTCCTGTTATGTTTACACAGTGGGTAATGAGTTGTGTGAGAATAGTGAACTATTCTATAGTAGTGATGAGCAGGCTACACATAATTTTGTAGCAGCTAAAAGGCTCAGACAAAGAGATCCAATGTCTCCTTTCCTCTTTTCTATACCTATGGAATATCTCAGTAGATTACTCAAGGGACTTAAGGAAGAAACAACCTTCAAGTATCACCCAAAATGCTCTAAACTGTACATCACTCATTTATGTTTTGCAGATGACTTGCTAATATTCTCTAGAGGATATCTCAACTCTATCAAGGCCATTCAAAGATGTTTCTCACAGTTCTCACAAGCCTCAGGATTGCAAGCAAATCTTAACAAAAGTTCCATTTATTTTAGAGGAGTCCAGCTAGAGGTGAGGCAACAAATCATACAACAATTTGGCTACAAAATGGAAGAGCTATCATTCAAGTACCTTGGGGTGCCTCTTTCTACTAAGAAACTGACAGTAATACTGGTACCCTTTCATTGACAAAATCATGGCCCGGATCAACTCATGGACATCTCAGAAATTGTCATATGCAGGTAGAACAGAACTGGTACAGACTGTGTTGTTTGGAGTTAAATCATAGGGTACAACTGTTCATTATTCCTGCAAAGATAATAAAACTGATTGAGGGGCTATGTAGAATCTATTTATGGTCAGGGGTTGGATATATTACTATAAAGGCACTAGTTATTTGGGAGAGAGTGTGCTGTCCTAAATCTGCATGAGGCATGAGACTGATTAATATGCAAGTTTGGAACAAAGTAACATTCGTCAACTTATGTTGGGACTTTGCAAATAAGAGGACAAACTTTGGATCAGATGGATACATGCATACTATATAAAGGGGCAGAGCACATGGCCAGAGTCCAAACAAGCAATCTGGATGATAAGAAAAGTCATGAGTGCCAAACATATAACTAATCAAATTCAACTGATGAGGTTCAAGAAAGGGAGCATGACCAGGCAATTTTATATGTACATGATTGGGGAGCAACAAAGGGCTGACTAGAAATGTCTCATGTTCAAGAATGCAGCAGGCCAAAAGCTTATATCACTATGTGGCTCATGCTTAACAAGAAGTTAGCAACCGTTGACAGGCTAGCTAAATGGGGTGCGGAAGTAATGTTGACACCCAATTTTGACCCCTCCCGATAGAAATTAATTCACGAGCTTCTTAATTCCCAAACAATTTAGAATAATTAATTTTATAAAATTCAAATACTTTTCAAAGCCATTTTAAGTGATCTTAGTCTATTTTCTTGATTTATAAATAAGTGGATATATTTCATATAGTTTTATAGATATAATCGGTATGCTTCATGAATATTTGAAAATCATCTCAAAAAGATTTTAGTTTAAATAGTATATTAAAATTAGTTTAGTTTAGATTGTGGTTAATTTTAAAAATCAATTGGTTTATAGGTGAATTAATTATTTTATTTTGTTAAGATGAGAAGCTCATAAATTAATTATACTAATTCATCTTACTTATGTTTAGCCGAATTTACAAATGAGTTCAATTTGGTTAAAGATTCGTAATCTCGATTGGCCAATTACAATTCGACTTGGCTAAATTAGTAATTCAGTTGGCGATATAAAAAAACTAAAAGTTTTGGATCCTACTTCTAATTCCCAGCAACCCATACCTTGTTCCCATTTCCCAGCCCATTTCCTCTTCTCTAAATTTCCCAGCCCAATCCCTAGTATCCCCCGACCCGGCCCAACCTCTTCCATTCTAAAAGAACCCAACGTTCAATACAACAGCAATGGCCGACCCAGTCCCACTCTAATCGACCCCGTACGCGCCCCATCTTCTCCAACGTGTGGAAACCGACGCTCCAACAAACAGAACTACACGACGTCAAGCAAGGAGAGAAGACGGTGTGTATGATTTTCTTCTCCAACGTTCAACTTTCTACACGATATCTATGCAACAACTTTTCCGCATCGTCCTTCTCCATTCGTACATATCTCGTACAACTTTTCATCAGAGCCACTCGCGTTTTCGTCCTTGTCAAGCTTGAGATCGAACCACGTAGCACAAGAAGGATAATCGACCAATCATAAACGCCCATTTCTCTTTTCCTCTTCTGAAATGGGTTGAATTCTCAGAGAAAAGGGTGTTTCCCTTTAATGGTGAAAGATTTTTGGCATTTGAATTTCGAATGGGTTCGTGAATTTGATTTTTGATCCCTTTTCCCCCATTTTCGAACCCTAATTTTTCCTTTAAAGGCTGGCCTCTTTTCATTGTGAGGGGGAGATTTTTTTTGGTTGGAAAATTGAGAAGTCAAAATAGGGGCGTTGGTCTTTTGAGTGAACAAAAATTCTACTTAACAAATTTGAGCGATTCCTTGGTTGAGAAAAAAATTTGGTCATTCTTCACTGATGTATCCTTACAGAGAATTATAGTTCATAAAAAAAAAGATTTTTAAGTTAGCAAATAAAGAGTTAATAGCTGAATAGAAGCGTTCTCAAATAGCTTCAAAAGGATCTAATTTTTCTTTTAGTTCGATTTCCTTTTTCTCATATCCTCAGAGTTCACCGGAGTATTCAGAATCCCTTTTCACTGGTGAAAGCTCTTCCTTGCTGCTCTTCTCGTTGTTGTCCTGTTTGCTACACTTAGAAAGGTAAACTCCATTTCTGTTTGTGTCGTTTATTTCCTAAGGTGTAGGTTGTTCACTGCTTGAAGGTCGTAAGCTATGTGAATGCTGAAATTTAGAATAACCTTGACTTGTTCTTGAGATCAAAGTTAGTGGTGTTTCTTTGTTTTGATTATCTAAGTTTTCTAGTTCGTTTGGTTAGAAGTTTTGATGACTCTATGTAGTCCTGGGTTGTATTTCTTTTCTATTTTCTTATCGTTTCACTGTTAACTTTGTTGGTTGGCTGTGGGTTAGTGTGATTGTGAATTTTCTGAATCTAGAATGTTGATCCTCACAGTCTATTATGCGGTGGTTGTTTCATTTCGTTTAGCTAGCATGAATCATATAGATCGAGTAGTTTTACCTCTTCTTTCATGGTGTTTGTTATAGCCATGTTCATTCTGATAGTACGGTTCATATATTAGATATTTACAACTTTAAAATCTCATTCGTAATAGTATCAATTATATAGTCCTCATCACCTTTCATGTTGAGTCGATTTATCTTAAGTCCATCTTAGTTTAACTAAGTTTTTAAAAATGAATTGGTAAATTGTTAGAAGGTTAAGTTGGGTCAGTGTGTTTTGTCCCATTTTTGCTACTCTAAGTTGGTTTGATTGTATTCTTTTCCCCACATTTCCGTCATGCATCATGCTAAATTTTGAAGTTTCAATTGAATGTCTCCATGCTTTTTTTTAAACCTCATCATAGCGTTATGATTGTAAAACAAAATAAATGAATTTTGGTCGTGCTATATTTTAGCAAAGCAGTAGCTTAATTTTCGCTCGTAGTTATGACTTGCGTGTTAGTATTAATCAAAGTCTGCTTTATTTTGCTCTTGTGGTTTTGTTGGACCCATGAATGTGTCCTTGTTTTTTTTTTTTACTTTTCAGTAGCTTGCTTTTGTCCAAATTGATAATTGTTTTTCTTATTCTTGTCCAACAATTGTGCATGCCATTTTTTTAATGTGATCATTGCCCCTTTTTTTTTATATGTATATTTATTTTATCTATTTATCACCTTCATTTAGTGTTATCTTGTCATGTGAGGTTAGATTAAATCTTAGTGAAGATTCTTTAAGAATTGTGTGCATTCCTTTGTTATTCTTATATAACTGTGATCTAGTAAACTAAGCACATGCATTTTTTGCCTTATTTCTATTTTATGTGTCTTGGTTGCATTATATAGATTTAAAGTGTTCTCGATTATTAATCTTTATCTTGTTTCATTCTTGTCTATGTATGAACCGGCTCCTCCCGAGTCCTTGGAGACTCTTTGATCTTGCATTTCATTGGTTGGGCCCTAGAGGCCCAATTCTATCTTCTATCGAGTCAGCCAACAGGAAATGGACGTAAAGGGGTTGGAAATAGAATTTCAGATTCCAAAAAGCTCCAAAAGAAACATAATATGCTTGTTGTATACATGGGTATACAATACAATATACAAGTCCAAAATGGTGACATGCATGAGCTAAAAATGCAGAAACAATGCCCTAAAATCTCAAGTGTAAATGGGTCCAAAAGAAATTTCGATAGCAGAATCATAAATTAAATAGGCCCAAACCATTGTATTGAGCCACTTTTAGATTTAGGACAGGTTCATGAATTTGGCCAAAGGCCCAAATTTGATATTTCCTTACTTTGCTCTTTATTTGTTATTGACTAACACTTATGGTTTAAGTTAATTAATTTCCCAAAGATAGTCGTTTCTCTGTATATTCAAAAGTTAAAATATT
Source organism: Solanum gracilifrons (assembly GCA_029582605.1). Taxonomy (NCBI): domain Eukaryota; kingdom Viridiplantae; phylum Streptophyta; class Magnoliopsida; order Solanales; family Solanaceae; genus Solanum; species Solanum gracilifrons. Next base: position 6,901 of record JAJOOH010030823.1, on the reverse strand, counting down.
TGTTTTCCTTATATATATATATATATATATTTTATTTATGACCTAGCTCTATTTTATCATTAGTTTTGTCAACACTTAAGTTACTCCCCTTTAGAATAATCCCCGTTTAATTTATTTCCCCTTAAAAAAAATCAATTAGAAAAATAATAGTAATAAATAAAATAAAAAAATATAAATGAGTTCTTTACTTAATAAAAATTAAAAATTTTTTTAGTCAAAGTCATTTTTAGTCAAATCGCCGGTCTACCGCAAGTTAGCGGACATTTCGAGGGCCTAACACCTTCTCGGAATGTACATTGAACTTCGAACTCTTTTTCAATTGATTTTATCTGTTTGAATCTTTTGAAAAATCTTACGTTTTTCTTGATTCTTTACTAAAAAATTAACTGGCGACTCTGTTCTTTTGGAAATTCGATTTCTCTTAAATCATAAGTTGAAACGATCTTTCAAAAATTAGTCATTTTTCTTTTAGTTATATTTTTCGAGTAAAACAGAAATGATTACTCTGCTGGGGATTTGGTTAAGTTCTAACCATAAGATTTGACTATTTGACTAATTGTTATTAATTGTCGAATTGCTTATTTGTGCTTAATATGTTTAAACTGCTATAACTGTCATTGCATTTCATGGCATCTTCCATTGTATGTATAGTATATTTTAGGACGATTTTTTGGAATCGCAGTCGGACTATTTTATACTCAACCCTTTTCCAAAATGATTGACAATTTATTGGTTCACCATGCGTCCAATGGTTGTCGTGAATTCCAGCCTGAGTTGTCCGCTTGGGTTCCCGGTCTTTCAAAAGCCACTCTTAGTCAACTAGCGTAAAGTGAAACCAAATCCCAACTTTTAGCTCATTTTGAACTAAGTTGACCCAACACCCAAGGCTTGTTGGGCCCATTAAAAGACCACCTTGTGTCTATTTGTCCCATTTGCCAATAAAAGACAATCATGCTTATGTGTTTAATTGAAAGATGTGTATGTCATTTCTAAACAAATCAATTATCTACGGGGGTGGGGGTAACTTACCTTTGTCTGTTTTCTTGTAGGATTAATCCAACACATGAGCCTCTGAGAACCCGAATGGTGACCATACTTGATCCTTACCTCCAAGTTTGGTGGAAGTTCATGAACAACAGAGACAAGATAAAGGTTCAAAGGCACATAGGTCATCTCCCATCACTGATGGAAATGGTGGTTTGGCCTGGTTTAATTGGAACAATGGTAAAGTTTTGGGACAGCGACAATATGATATTTCGGTTCGGGGAAGTGGAAATGACGCCGACTATTGAAGAAGTCCTTGGAAGTTATGAGAGTGTCGACATGTGCAACAAGAGGAAGCGCCAACCAGATACATATCTTCTTTTCCCCAAAACATAGGATTTTGCCGAAATTAAAGAAAAATTGTCACTCGTCAAAGCCGAATGGATGGACAAGCTTCCCGGACCAAACATTCCACTTAGAAAGCTCTATTATCAATTTGGACGTGCGAGAGCTTACGAGAAATTTAAAGAAGAGTTTGTCTCAAAAGAAAAATGGAAGGAGACACGTCTGCTTGCCTTTGCAATATCCCTACTTGGGACGATGGTATTTCCCTAGGGACCAAACTACACTATCTTTCCAAGTGTAGTAATGGTCACTCATGCTATCTTTTATGGAGTGAGATACGGGTCAGCAACCAAGCACTACACTTTGGCGCCCATGATTTTGGCCGATATTTATAGGGCTTTGGACAAGTGTCAAAGCAGGGCGTTTCTTTCAGGGATGCAACCTGATACTTCAATAGTGGATGATGAGACATTTGATCAAAGCCCATAATCCAGAAGAACCAGATTCGTTAAAGCGATTAGACGAACTTGCAAGTCACGATTGGTGGATGTACCATAATCATTGCAACAAAACTGGAGGTCTAAAATTCTGGTATCCGAGACTTCGATGGCTAAGAGAAGAAAATGTGTAGTGGTCGATAGAAAGTCTGGTGGTGACAAAGAAAATGGTGATTCGATCGGAAAAGACCCCTTACTTGATATTTACCGGATTAAGAGGGACTAGACCATATGCTCCCGATCAAGTCCTTAGACAACTGGGAGGGAAACAGGAGATTCTCCAAATTGCGGACATGAGGAAATTCGCAACCGATCATGAAATTGGACGAGTTTCTTATGCTGAAGACATACGTAGAACATGGAAGAATTGAAGGGTATTGGGTGAACCGGTACCAAATAGGTTCCGTCCTGAATGTTTTAGGGATTACAAAGAATAGTTAAAAAAGAGCCTCGCCAGAACTATCGAGCCTAGTCCAAATGTTCCCCATATTATTGCAGATGTTGGGGCCAAGCATCAAATTCGACTTCATCGACTCCAAGAAAAGTATGACAAGAATCAGTTGGATCACTAACACCGACATTCAGAAGACGCCAGAGTCTTAGCTTAGTTAAAGCAAGAGCTACAAAGAGCCAGGCAATGCATGTCAGAACTAGATGATAGCACGGAACATCAGATTCAGTCGGTCGAGAGGTTCAGACATCAAGAAGGGGCTCGGTTGGCAAGAGATCACTTATGGGCGAACATATATGCTATGTGGAAAGAGGTCAGCATCGCCAAGAGGACCAGACTTGGTGAAGGATCAGGATGAGCTTGAAGTTTGTTATCATCCCCTGCGTGGGATTACTTTATTTGTACTTTTCTTTGTAATTTACTTTCCGAACTCATTTCCCTAATTTTATGTTTGTCAAACATTTTTGAATGTTATTAATAAAATATTTTGGGGATAATGAATGGGCTTAAAAAGACATATGCATCTTTCAATTCGCTAGGCCTACCCTTGGCACAGAAGGGTCACATACATGTTTAGGACGCGATATTTGTCTGTTTACTTGTGTGCTTTAACTATTTATGTGGTACGTTGCTTTGAATGAGGACATTTTTAGCCCACTCCTTTCAAAAAATTTCTGAAAAAAATCTCTACAATGCCAAATACAAGTCACTACCAAAATGTTCAACCAAAATTCCATCAGTCTCGAGTTTCTCAGCCAGAGATAAAATCCTACTACTAAATCCTAAAACATTACTCTATCATCTCAGGAAAGGTATAATTGTTGCTAAGATGAAAAAAGGCAAGAATGTCGAGGTGGAGACGACTGAGGAGAACTTAAGGATGATACTGCGTCGATTCAAAAGATGGGAGAAAGAAGAATAGAAGTAGAGCTAGACACCGCAGCTGCACAAGCCAAAAGTGCAGCACTAGACGCGAAATTAGCGGCTAAGATGACAAGATATGCTATCATGAATGAGGAGACATTTGATATGCGGAAGGAACATGTGTCGTCAATAATGATATAACCATGAGGCTTCAAAAGATATGCAGAAAATGCTCTTTCTTCAATTAAGAAGCCAATAGTTGTCCCGAAGACACTCACCCTAGAGCTACTGAAGAAGATACGGAAGAGAAAATCATCTATATGCCTCCCTTCTTGGGACGTCTGAAAAGAGGAGACAAAAAAATCACTCTCCCAGCTTATGAGCAGACACATAGCATGGGGGTAAGAGTTGTGCCGTGTTCTCTCATTTACGAGCACCGTAAGGCTTCACACATACTGAAGCCCCTCGAAGGAGCCACTTTTGGGTTTGGGCATGAAAGCTCTCAAAAGACGTGTGCATACCACCTGAACCAAAGAGGACACACTATAGAAGAATGTGTGGAGTTTAAGGCAGAAATTCGCAACTTGATCAACGTTGGGAAGATCCCGCATATATGGGGTGAGAACACCGCCCTTACCTGTGACCGACCGGAGCCCAGTATGTCGATCACTGAGCACAGTTTGTTTTATTGTCACTGCTTCACGCCTTTTAAGAAAAAGTTGTTGGATATCTACAGTCGATTGGTTAAAAATAGGGTCTTGGCCTTTATAAAAAAGGATGGCGAAGCAATCGATCCCGTTGGGATTGAAATCTAGAAACCCTGCCCTTATCATGACGCCATAGATCACAACATTGGGAGGTGCCTTGGGTTTCTCTATGACTTAGAATCTCTCATCAACATGGGAAAGATTCAAGTTGAGTTTACCCCCGTGATTAATGCAGCAGTCAGAAGAAAAAGCTTTGATGAAGACACCATCTATCTTTTGGGAACTTTATTACATGTTTTCTTTTCGCTTTCCTTGTAATCAATCAAATGAATGAATGAAAATGATAATTTTCTTTTGTATTTGAACTACGTAGGGCCTGAAATTTCCTTGAGGGATATGTAGGCAGCCTTTCAAGGCCCGGCCCCTATCTTTTTAAAATCTTCTTTTCCCCTTTCATTCTACAAGGAAACATTGAATTCATATCAACAGATGCCGAGAGATGCAACAAGAGGACCTTAGTTCAACGCAATTTAACCTTTCTGAGTCACCAGCCTCAAAATAAAATGAGCAAATTTCTGCTTGTTCAAAAAATCGGTCCCCATTATTCGTGGGTTAACATGTTCTCAAACGAAGCAACTCTTATGTGTTTATATGCCCTCTATGTGATATTTTGCATTGTTTGTCCTGAATCAAAACTAACTTATTTGCCTTTGAGTTGTTTTCCTCTACAGGTAGTTAGAACTGATTTGTGTTGATAAGTTGGCTGAACACTCCTATTTTACAAGATCAAAAAGCCCTACAGATTCCTTCCCCAGTCAAAGTTCTCGGAAGGGCAAGTCAACAATGGGCGATAACGTTGAGGATACTGGCTTAACAAATGTTGTCGTGGCTCAGCCCGTCTCTGCTGGTCAGAACGAACTTATCATGCAGTTGATGCAACAGATCACCGAGATGAGGGTCGAAATGTAGAGAATGCAAAATTTGCCTAATCCGGGTTTTGATTTCAATGTTCCAGCAGACGGAAGGCCTCCATTTCACTTTCCTCCTTCAAATGCAGAACAGGCTCAAAATTCACCCTCCGACCCCACTCAGAATCCCTCAATCATTGACTTAACCACCCAAAATCCCATTATGCTTCCGCCTCTTGCCAAACACTGCCTCCTCCCCAAAGTACCAACCCCCAAGCGCCACTCCCTCCTCAAAATGCCAACCTTCAGGCCTGTCCTCCCCCTCAAAACCAAAAGTCACCCGCACACTTCCCTCCACCACCAAAATCAGTATACAATCCCCCAGACTTTCCCTCAAAACTATCAAGCCCCTCAAAATTCCCAGAGTCCCTCCATTGCTCCACCCTTACCTCAAAAAGCCACTTTTCAAATCTCGGTCCCCAATAAGCACGACGCCAATGGTTTTGAGCTCGACCACTATGAGGAGCGAGAGAGAGAGTGGAGGTCAAAGGAAGAGGCCACCAAGCTAGACATAAAGAAAGATATTCAAAAGGCCATGAAAGAGTTGTAGTGTATTCCTGAAGTCTCCAGTTTGAGTAACGAGGATTTACACATCCATCCAAATTTGAACCTCCCGGAAGGGTTCAAGGTGCCAAAATTTGACGTTTTCGGAGGAACAAGGAACCCCTTAGTGCACCTGAGGGACTACTGTGACCAACTCGTGGGAGTTGGAAAAGATAAAGCTTTACTGATGTGGCTTTTTAGCCGAAGTCTGAATGGAGAGGCTCTTTAATGGTTTACATCTCATGAAACCAGTCAGTGGCCTCGTTGGAATGCTCTAGCAAGGACTTTATCGAGCGATTCGCCTACAATGTGGAGATCGTTCCTGATCGCTATTTCTTGGAAAAAATGAAGCAGAAATCAAATGAAAGTTACAGAGAGTTTGCATACAGATGGAGAAAGGAGGCAGCTAGAGTTCGGCCTCCTATGTTTGAGAAGGAAATTGTCGAAGTATTTGTGCGAGTTCAAGAGCTCGAACATTATGATAGAATTATGTTGCTCGCTGGAGAAAAGTTTGCTGAGATAATCAAAGTAGGTAAGACTATCTAAGATGGATTAAGAATCGGGAAGATTTCCCGTGTTGCTGCCTCGCCCAGATCCTCGGGTTTGTTAAAGAAGAAAAGCGAAGATGTGTCTTCTATCTCTTATGAGGGGAAGAAGACCCCAAGGAAATCCTCATCAAGGTTGTTCTCGACCTTCACAAAGTTCATACCCGGCTTGTTATGCACAGACTGATTACCAAAATACTCCTCCCCCAGTTACCAAAATACCCATCCCCCCAATTATCAAAATACCCCCCTCCCATCTACCAAACTCCCCCTCCAGTTTAATAAACTCCACCTCATCACTACTGGAACGTCTCTCCCAACTGTGCTAAAGTTCAGACAAATTACCAAACTCCTCCCCCGATGTACCAAACCCCAGCTCCACTATACCAAAATACTCCCTCGAAGTACCAAGCTCCACAGCCAAATTACCAAACCAACTCATATCCCAGATATCAAGCCCCTCGACCAAATGCTCCAAATTATCATCAAATGCCTCCCCCTCAACAAGGCAATTACGCTACCCCCCCGTCCTAGATTTGAGAAGAAGTCTGCTAGAAATTTCATTCCGCTCATCGAAAGCTGAACAAAGTTGTTCGAGCTATTAACTGCGACAGGATATATTCATCCGGTAGGGCCCAAGCCGGTTGACACTAGCTCAAAGTTTTATAGACATGATCTGAGGTGTGCATATCACTCCAATGGTGTTGGACATGATACTGAGGAATGTATCAACCTGAAGCATAAAATCTAAGACCTGATTGACCATAATGTGGTCTCTCTTCATACAGTCACGGCCAATGTCAATAGTAATCCTTTGCAAAATCATGGAGGTGTCACTATCAATATGATAAAGACGGATGACGATTGGTGTGTGTCAAAGGCAATAGTTTCGATCGTTCCTGATGAGCTGGAAAGGGCGGTAGCCTCGTTGAGCATTAGAGAGAAGAAAGAGTTTGTGATTCTGATACCCAAGAAGGTTGTTGCCTTGGTGCCACGA
>JAJOOH010030822.1:0-24457 GCA_029582605.1 Solanum gracilifrons | reverse complement strand
TATATATATATTGTTTGAGCAAAAATTACAAAGGTTCACGTGGACCATAATACATGAAGATCGATCTGCAAGACAATGATGATGGATTAACATATGACACTTCATAATTAGCCATTTTAATTATGTTTTATGAGCCAGATTTACAATAATTGCAGGAGTTTAAATAAGACATTAAAACAAGAACAATAAGGAATCAACTACATTTTTTTAATATGATTATTTGAAGTAACAACAGAATATTCTGCTTGCTGTAACAACAAGACTGACTTGGAAAATTAATTATCTACATCTAACTCACCTAATTACTTCCAACCTCAACTAATTTACATAAGCTAACTACAATTTTAAGAATAATACGGCCAAAATTGAGTGTCAAACAAGATAATAACATGAGAAAAGAACACAAAAAAAATAACAGCAGGGCGAGAACCAACAACAATAACAATATACTCAATGTAATTTTATAAATGAGGTCTGAGAAAGCAACAACTTTACCAGTATCTTGTGAACCAGTAGCCACTATCTTATAAAGGTAAATAGGTTGTTTTCGATAGACTATCGAATTAAGTAAAGCATATAAAAACAAATATGCAAAGCGAATATAATAACAAATAAATCATATCGAAAATAATAAACAGAAGAATAGTAACAATGCCAAAAAAGTACGCTAACGGAAGCAAATGAAATAACATTTAATACTAAAAATTGAAGTAAGATAGTAAGAAAGTAATAATAACAATAACGAAAATGAAACTAGACGACACTCGACCTACTAATCTTTTACTCTCGACCTCCATATCTTCTTATTTAGAGTCATGTCCTCGGCAAGTGCATCGTATTCTGTCTAAATCACTTTTTTCCCACTACTTCTTCAATCTACCAATACCTCTCCTTACATTCACTAAAGTCGACCTCTCATTCCTTCTTACTAGGGCATTTATGTGTCTTCTCTTTACATGTCTAAATCATCTCAATCTCTCCTTCCTCATCTTGTCCACCTCAGAGATTACTCACACTTTGTCCCAAGTAGCTTTGTTTCTAATCCTATCGCTCATATGCGCGCCATATCCATCTCAACATCCTACTCTCATATTTTGGACATCAAGTTCTTGGCGGCCAACACTCTGCCCCATCATTGTCAATCTCCCCATTTTCTTGGATTAGTGACCCCAGATTCTTGGGGATGACTCGTGTTTCAATACTCACTTCCATATCTGAAACCTGCACTCTAATTATTTTATCTTAGTTCTGCTCAACCTGAACCTTTAAACTCTAGAGTCTATCTCCAAACCTCCAATGAGAATCTAGCACATATTTATTAAGCTTTACTGGAAATGCATTAACATAATGTGATAATAGCAATTAGAAAAGTCTAAAGGAACACAAGAAATGCAGCCAAATTGTGGTTAAATAAACATATGCATGACCCATTTCACACATCAATCCCAGAGAGAATGAAGGTTCTAATTAAAATGCACTTACTGTAACTGTAACTGCAGTTTCACAGAAGCTCCTTATTACATGGTGTGTCTACATTTTTATTTATACCATAGTTGGCCCCAAAACAGAAGTTATATTTCGTCTTTGATCGATTTCTATTCCAACCGAAGTAAAATAGTACTAGGTGTTACAACAAACTTCATAACAAAGCACCCAATAGTTCGTCATCACCTTAGTATGAACGCTGATTAGAGTTGTGGAGTAAAGCAAACATGTACTTGTAACACAAACTAGGCCAACAAGTTAACATGGTACCAAATAGAGTAAGTATAAAGCAAATCATCTCTTCTGCCAACTAAAAAGTCAAGAAAAATAAGCTGCAAGTTAAATATGGGAAGATTGGTTCGTACAAACTGCCAACTGCCAACCAAAGTAAAGAAAAATAAGCGTGTATAAAGAAACCAACTATTAATGAGGAATATTGTGTGGATCACCAGCAAGGATTCTGTTAACATATACAGAGAAAGAGAGGGACGGAGAGATAGACATTTGACGCGACAAACACCTGAAAACGTGTAACTAGATGAAAATATGAGGTTCTCGATATCATTCTAACAAAGAGAAACATAACATCCATAAACTAAATCTTTATAAATCATAGTTTGATAAAAACTCACTAATAGAACATGAGAGGGAATTTAGTACTACAACTTTGCCAGGATCCTTAGCATGGTTCACAAATTCAAACTCAAAAAGAATTATAACTGTACCAGCTAAACAGATTATTAGTAGGCATGGTTTATAGTTCTGTAACTTAAGAATGTTTGTACAAAATTCTTTTCATTTAATAAGGACTACGATTGTACTGATAAAACTATGCCATGAATTGGCTCCAGAAACGATAGTTGTTTACACCAATGAACTTTGGAAAGACACACTACACTGGGTGTTTTTAAATCAAGGAGACATGCTACATTGGTTACACTGGCAAAGGACCATACTGATGTAGGAACAGGAATGTCGCTGGATCCAACAAACTTGCAGATCAAGAACACCATGAGGGGCTTTGCTCAAGGCAAGTTTTGCAGCTGTGGGTACATGGATTATGGGAGCTGGGGGAGAAAGAAAGTCCAGAATCTTCAACATGAAGAACAGAAGTAAGGAAGCTTTGATACATGATTTGAAGACAACCTAATGTATACGAATTAGGAGAAATGCGAACCTGTTTACTCATATTATGACCTTCAAGCTTAGTTAGTGTTGATAGTGCATGTAGGAATTTTTTGCTAGTGTTAGATGAGCAATCAGGCTTGATTGGCTCTGGCTATGTAAGTATTCATACTGGTGATTAGTACAACTGTCTGCTAATTGCCAAAAGAAGAAATATATACCATTAAGAACAACACGGTTGTCCCCTCGTTCCTTGAAAAATATAAGAGTTATCCCCTAATTCCTTATAAAAGAAAGAGGTATCCCCACTCACATATGACTTTCTCTAACTTTATTTTAAAGGATCAGTGAAATTGCTAGTTAGAGACGCAAAAAATTAGAAAAAATCCCAGAAATAATTGTAATATTAGGAATGAAGTTCTTTCTGGATATAAGTAGCAACAGGATTTAACCAAACCGTTATCCCCCGTATATGACTGCCTCTAGCTTTAAATTTAAGGACTGGTGAAATTGCTAGTTAGAGACACGAAACATCTAAAAATGTCCCAGAAATAACCGTAAAATTAGGAATGAAGTTTTTTCTGAATCTAAGAAGCAGCTTGATTTAACCAAATCATTTCTTAATACACCAAGTAACACATAAATTTTGGGCTGATCCATACAATATTCTGAATTTAAAACTATCCTAGCATCAAAAGGCATGGGCTCTATTCAACAAGTCAAAGATCACGTATGCTTGTTTCTATGTATGTTCTCGATTAATATGTCATGGTGGTACATATAAATTGCCACAAAGCTCAATAAAACCACAAATGAGGGGGGAAATATATAAAGACAGCTGAAGTAAAAGCCTCAATCACTATATTACATTTATTCTGTAATTCATATATATAACAGGGAACAATATCATATGAGTTTGAGCGTTTACAGTATGATCCAAGACCGCTATCAATTTATGAATTGCACAAGAAAAGAAAAAAAACATCCAATTGTCTTATACCTATAACAAATACATTTGACAAGCCAATAACAATGACAAAATTCAAGCATTTATAACAGAAACTTTAAACATAAACCAAACCTATGTCCACAAAATTGTTTCTTCATGTGCAACTCACCTTTCATGGCTGGTGAAGCACTAATTTGTTGGTTGATTTTTTTCTGTCGGAAGCTGCGAAGAAGTACTATGTAAACCAACAACCGGGGATGATGTCATGGTTTGGTATTGAGTAGCAAACTGGGGAGCATGAGCCTGAGAGTAGTATATTTGTCCATGTGTAGGATCAGAAAATTCATATGCATAATTGGTGTTAGCACGTGATGTAGGAGCAATTGGTTGAGAGGGATGGTGAATCTGAGAGTAGCCAACATATTGCTGCTGATGCTGGCCTGAAGTGATCTGAACCAATTGCGGAGTTCCCGCAGCTGCTGTTCTATATGCACTAGCAGTCATTTCAGGTTTGGAGGCAGGAGGATTTCCAGGATGGTTGTAAGCTGCAGCAGGAGCCGCCATGCTAGGAGCAGGAGGTGTTTGGGGTTGGTTAGAAGGAACATTTGTTTGAGCAGACTCACTATAATTTTCTTGCTGGACCGGCAAATTGTAAGCTTGCGAAGGTTGTCTAGAATGAACAAGGTAAACAGGGTACTGGTGCTCAAGAGCAGGGTGCGGAGGATGTGTTTGCTGCTGCGACGGGTATATAGGATAATAAGATGTCATTGGCACAGGCCCGGAAGGCGTATGATGGATATATTGACTAGCATGTACATATTGTTGGGGCTGATACATTTGTTGATGCTGATCATACTGAACTGGCATTGCATATCCAGCATCCTGGACTTGCTGTTGTTGTACCTGAACCCGATTATTTGGATCACTCTGCTTCATATCAACCGAATTAGCGGAAACCCTATTGTTCTCGGAATGAATTTGACCTGCTGGTTCTTGATAAAAGAAATGTCTTTGCCCAGACATCACACTGCTCTCACTACATCAAATAAAATGACCAATTTGAGCATATATTTGAAAATTGACAAAGCTAAAAAATTTTTAGCTATATATTTTTACCTTGAAACTGAATTGGGGGAAGGCAAATCAGAAGGAAGAACAAGCTTTGGCTGCAATTGTGGAGGCTGCTGTTGCTGTTGCTGGGGCTGTGTTTGAACAGGATATCTATAACCAACAGTAACCCCTTGTTCTGATCTCTCATCATCTGAGAAAATTCGATTACCGTAATCCCCACCAACAGCTACGGGCACACCGGAAAACACAGTTCCGACCACCGGAGCAGCTGGGGCAGGCGGTGAAGTCAAACCCATAAATCCCCCTTCTTCCTGCTTCTGCTCCACTTTACCTCCAACCCCTAACTGTGAAAACTGTTCCTCAATCCCATGCCTTTGATTCTCCTCCACATGAACCTTAATCGGCGGTAAACTCGTCAATGACGGTGTGGAAGAAGTCGACCCAAACGACGACGTCGTTTCTACCATCGGAGAATCCGGCACCGACTGAACATCATGAGCACTAATTTTCACATTCTTCGCACCAAATGATCCCTCCAATTGTCCATCCACACTCTTTACATTACAATTCCCAACATCATCATCAAGACCCAGAAGACAATTCACCGACGAAGACTCAGAAAACACCTTCGTTGTAGAAGTAGAAGTTGCCCCATTCAAAGCATGAACAAACCAATCCTCCGATTTCGTAGAACTTTGTAAAATTGACCCAATTGAAGAAACCGAATCAAATTCACTAGTGAATAAAAACACACGAATCCGTGAAGTTTTCGTAACACGATCGTATTCCTCGATCATATTCTCAAGGTCTTCATCGGTGGTAACAGAAATAAGCGAATCAAAGTCTTCATTTGGAAGCTGATATTTCAACCAAAACGGCCTTCGAGCCAAAAGGATTTTCGAAAGCCGTGATGAAAGGTCAGAAAGAGAAGTATTTCGGTCGATAACGAAGATTCGGGTATCCCCACCGATATAACAGAGGGATTTATCATGAGGTCGAGGGATGATATGTCCGCCGTAGCTACACATAAGACGTATCTTCCCGTTACTTCCTTCACCACCGCCGGCATGTGGAGGTTGTTGCTGGTCATCCCAGGAATTGGTTTTCCGTGACTTTGGGGAGGAATCAACTGAGTTGGCGTAGTTTATATGTGACGCCGTCGGTGGTGGTGGTTGTGGCATAGTTCCGGCCACCGACGCCGCCATGGTGACGGTGGTGGAAATGGGTGGTCCCGGTAGAAGTGGAGGTTCCATGCGAATCTGAAAAAGTTGAAGGGTGCTTTGCCGGAGAAGAATGTCTTATAGTTTCCAGCTGTTTTTTTATTTTAGTTTTTTTTATATGATATATTAGATTATAAAATTAAAAAACATTTTGATATATTTAAATATTTTACTTTATGATGGCATGATTCAAAAGTAATTTTTAATTTTTTATGTCAAATTAAAATAAGATAAATAAATTTTAAAAGATAATTAGCAAACAAAGGTTCTCGTAAAAAAAAAGAAAAAAAGATTGCTTCTAATCAGTTATTACGTACCATTATCATAACTTGTTATTAAGAGAAGTTAGGGTAAATGGTGGGTATTCGATTCTTCGGTTCGGTTTTATCAAATTTTGATTCGATTTTCAATTTAAAAAAAGTGTGCATTGTACATTAAACCAAACTAATTCGGTTTGGTTTAGTTCAGTGTTTTTAAATCGATTTTTCGATGCGAATGAAAAATAAAATGAGGAAATGGAATACTTATTGTGTTAACTAAAAGATCATATTTATCTTTGTAAATAATATTGTGCCTCCAACTACTTCTCAAGACAAACAAGGATGAAGACGGGTTCCTTTACATAACGGTACATTGATAAAAATATGTTTTTGTTCCTCTTGGAAATTAATATTTGAAGTTAACTATTGAATTGTACATTTATTGTTACTTTGATTTGTTCATTAATGATTTAATTGTTAGTTGATTTTTATTTTTAGTTAAGAGATATATATATATATATATATATATTATTTTTAAAATTAAATTAATAAAAGTTCGATTCTTCGGTGCACCGAAGTTCTGAAACTCTTACACCGAATATCGAACCAAACTTTTAAGAAAATAACACCGACACAAATAAAAAACGAAGAACTAAAATCGAAGAATCGAATTAATAATTCGATTCGATTTTCCGATACGTATACCCACCCTAGTTAGGGGTAATATCCAATCAAAATCCAAGAGAGTCCGTCAAAATTTTGATCTCAATTATGCAAAAATATTATTTTCTTGAAGCTAAAAGCATATATTGTCGTCAAGATAAGTCTATCAAATATATCAAATAAAAAATTCTACCAACTAGGCAGAATTTTGGTATACATTTGACCAAAAATAATGTATTTAATATTATAAGGGAATTGTTTGCAATAAATTTTTAAGTGACTTGAAAATAAATCTGTTCCTCCTTGATTCTACTTTATTCATGATTTGAGAGGCAGTTAGTTAGTGGCATATTTTCTAAATTAGGATGATTTGAATTTGATCTTTTTATGAATATTTCATGAATTTGTGGTGGAATTATAATACCTTATATAGGCATGAACTAGGGTTTAGGATTGAGTAGCTTTCAAGAATTTTAATTAGAATTGTATAACATCTATTGTAGAGTCTCAACTCGAATTGAACGCATCTTATAAAGTACCACAAATTTTCAATGTATAGAGAATTCTTTTATTTTTATAAATTGGTCTAATCTATTGTTCTTTCCTTAGTATTTATTTTGCTTTAGTGAATGCACATACCAATGAAAGAGCAAAATTCTAACCAATTTCATTAATTAATCGTATTTCGATTAGAAAGGAAGAGAATTTACTTGTTCAACCTTGCGGTTAAAAATAAAAAAAATACTAATGAAATTAATAATATATTTAAAAAATTATTTCTTCCGTTCTATTTTATGTGGCACTTTTCGGATTTTGAAATTCAAACAAGTCTATTTTTTACCATAAGTTTTTCATAGATTTTTTAAACATTTTGAATTATCAATTATTGTGACTTATAGTACTTTTTACATAGTTTACAAATATATAAATTACATTTCAAAAAAATTGAAGATTTCATGCGCAAATTTTCGATCAAACTTAAAATGTTTGACTCTCAAAAAATGAAAAATGACACATAAAATGGAACAGAGGGAGTAATTATTTTGTTAATTTGTATAAATCATGCATGCTGAGGGCATCTCTCAAATAACACACTTGCATGTTAAGTGATTTGTGCATTTTTATGTTAAATTAATTTCTAAATAAATATGAATTTAGTTAAGTGATTTTTATGTAATGAAAAAAGAAGTTTTGATACATAATTATTTTTGAAAACTTAGGATATTTTATGCATATTCTTAAATCAAATCATATTCAAATTGAACATCTCGAATTTTATTTTATTTTTAAAAGTGCTTCAATTAACCTTTTGTTCTAAATTTGGAAGTTAAAAAAAAGTTTGCGTCTGTTCTTATTTATCTATAGACAATTAAGTTAACCACATAAATTATGTTGTTTCTCTTAACTATAATATTCATTTAAATAAAATCGTAAAATCTTAGATATTTTCTACTTGAATGTGTGTATAATTGAACGAGATGACATATTTTATGTAGTTCCATTCATTATTTAATACTACACAAATGAAAACACACCCCTAAAAAAAAATGAATTGAAAATATCTTATTAGAATACTTTATTGAAAATTAAGGTATTTAATTAAAACATAATTAATTTATTGGAGCATCGAAATTAAGCCTCCTAACAAATTTAAAAGGCTAACTTAATATATAATTAAGCCTAAAAAAAAGAAGATAACTTTTAAGTTGATATGAATATAATTAAGTGACTTTTACATAATATTTATTTATTATACTTGAGTGACCTTCCATCAAATTTACCCATACAATAATGTAAAATTTTATATCATGACTACTTTAGATTATACAGCAAACCAAACGTATTTGTCGAATTAAGAAGTCTGATTAAATTTTCTTGTTTTATGTATTTTTAAATTAATTTATAAAAATAAATTAAAAGATTTATTTTAAAATTAAAAAATCGTAAATTGCAATTTTTAACTTAAGATTTTTGATTTATAAGTCATAAATTATATTCCAAAGTTGTACTCTGTCCATCATGATTAGCTCAACTTATAACACATGATTTGTCCTAAAAAAAGGTATTAGTGGAAATCCAAGTGCTGGTCCTCCGGTATTGAACAATTAATAAAAAACTTTTTTGATAAATTACCATTATTAAAGATGACAAAATATTTTTTATCCTTAATTAAAGAAATTTAAATTATAAAAATATAAATTTTCCTTTAATAATGAGTATTTCACCTTCAAAAACGTTTTTTCCCCACAAATATCTGGATAAATAATTCAATTTCAAAATAGATACTCTCTTCTCATTTTCCATATTTCACTTATGTGATAGTATTTGACTGAATACAAAATTTTAAAATGATTTTTTTTTTTTTTTGAGATTTACAATCTAGAATAAGCCACAAATATTTATATGACTTAAAATATTTTAAAAACAATTAAATCCATTGGTGTTCTGTATCTACATAGGAGTTCGACTATTTTAAATTTGCATCGAATAAAGCTTCATTCAAAGGATACCATTCCTTATTAAGAATTTTTCTATACCCAAAATTCAAACTCGAGATCTCTAATTAAGGGGAAGAAAGTCATATAAAAGATGTCAATGGAATAGTGCACCCAAAAAATGATAATATATAGCCAATAAGGATTGTGGTGGAGTGGTAAGTACTAAGTACTCCTTCATCATTAACTAGATATTTCGAATTTGAGTTTATCTAAATATGAAATTACCTTTGTTAGAAAATGCTTTATCTTTCAATATGTAAACTTTCGACATAAATCTAAATTTAGTCGGACTCTAATAATACCGAACGAAAAAAATATAGTATATGACTTGGATTTGGTTTTCTTCTTTCTTTTGGTTGTTTTTTTGGTGAGGTGGAGGGGTGGGGTGTCATGTGTTGACAGCTGGATAGGGGATAGTAGAATGTACTGATCTCATTTATTATCATCACCTTTCAAAAATTCACCTGAAAATAGGGGTAGTGGGGTTGCTCACATGGGGATATTGATTTGAAGCGTTGGAATGATATGGTAAATATCGAATGATATTATAGTATATGATATTGTATTTAGTATATATTTTAGAATTTAGTACTTGGTATATTCTTTGAGATTTTATAAGAAAAATATAGAAATATCGAATATCGTAATAAAGTATTTTTTTTTCTATTTTAATTTCTTGATTTATTTTGATTTGATAATAAGTTTAAGAAAGTAAATAAGACTTAAGGAGTTTTTAATATAAATTTAAAGATATATCAAATGTATCAAAATATCCTTTGTAATATCATGTCTTAAACATGTCATTTAGAAACTTTGAAATTAAAGAATTGTTAAAAAAGAATAATTCTTTTGTAAACGGACTAAAAAGAAAAATAGGTTAAACAAATTGAAACAGAGTAAATATATAATTACATGTATATAAAAGTCCTATGTTTGTCCTATCTTGATTGAATTGTCTTTTATGTTGATTGATTAACGAAAGGAATTGTATGTTTGCACTTTCTTTTTGAATATTTCTCTATATGTAATGTGTTATATGAAATAATTGAGACGTTTTTAAAATCATAATTCTCTATTATTATATATATGTAAATTGAAATCGAATTAACTTTGATTATTAATTTATTGTAAAGCAAAATACTCATTATGTTTACGATAATCACATGAAGCATCACTCATCACTCTTAATAATTTAAAGAAGAATACAAAATTTTGTATTTGATTTAAATTGAAATCTATAATTAATTTCGTTAAAAAGTTAAGTTTGTGTAATTTGGTGAAACATGCATATAAAGGAGGATAAGAAATCTGAAACTCATCCAATTAGAATAAAATAATCATGATTATCATCGTATTAATTGAGAGTAGATTTTTTATTTTTGGTTTTCTTGTATTTGTCGAAGCATTCATATTAAAACTCAATCAAAGTCGAATTCACGTAACAAAGTCTCATATTAGGAATAAATATTTTTTAATAAAGTGTAGACTCCATATCCAACAAAATTAAAATTAAAAAAAATTAATTAAGAACGAAAAATTACTTATCATTCCATCACAAATCTTAATTGGTTGATCGAGATTTGAGCTTTATATTGGTTTCCTCATAGGTATATTGTATTCAGTATATGTATTAAAATTCAACTAAATTTGAATTTGCATAAGAAAGTCTAACACTATATATGGATTTCTTATCCAATAAGGCTCAAACCATGGGCGGAGCCACCTTCGGTGAAGATGGTGCTCCGATACAGGCTCTTCGCTAGAAATTATATGACATACAAGGGTTAAATGTTAGTTATTATGAGTGTATATTTTATTTTGCATAAACTTAACACAATTAAGAAAATACACACTTTCCTTAAAAAATAAAAAATGTGGCGGAGTCAGGAATTTGGTGAGGAGTGTGTAATTTTTGTAGTGGACCCATAATAACGAGCATAACCTATTTTCTAATTATGTGTTTGTCTAACTATCATGTATCACTCATATTTTATTCCAAAAGGATAAACAAGAACATTGGCTTTTGGATATTTCGAAAAGTCATTGGGAAATAATTTCGAAAAAAAAATTATGTGGATTTATAACTCTCATCAATACTCTTTTTAAATTTCGATTTCAAGTTTTTTTAGGGCTTTATTACTTTAAGAAAACGATTAACTTTTGTATTCTTATTGTAGGACTTGAAGGGTAGGCTAAATTTCTCTTAAAGGGATTTTTGAGTGGAATTCTTTTTCAAAGAATTGAAGATATATTTTTTTGATATTTTAAGATAACATTCTGAAAGTGCCACTAGTCGGTTTAATTTCAAACATTAGATAAAATAAAGGTGAATTAATCCGAGAGGGTTGAGATATCGTGTGAAAACATGTTATTGTGTATTCATTATATTGATGATTTGATTTGCTATCCATATTATTTGTTTTTTATTTGTTTATAAAAGTGTTTGTCTGATAAATTATTATTTATCATTTTTTTTTTTAAATAACTCACTTTATTAACACTCTAGTTATAACTAATTGAAGCAATACGAATATATATATATATATATACAAAAAAAAAAAGAGTAAGAAATGACTTGTTATAGTTACAAAAGTATCAAATCCAATTCGTCAAAAATAACTAGTTTATTTGATAACCAATAGAGTATTTTTAACTAAAATTAGGCACCAAAATATTGGACATACTAATATCAACACACAATCTTTTTAAAGAAATCACATAGAAGAGGTAAATTATACTAAACAAGTCTTGTATGATGAACTTAACCAAGAAAACATTTGAGGGTGCTTTAAACTTGAGATCCTCATTTGAGAAATCACATGCTCAATCAACACAGACACCCTTACAAGTATCATTTCTCCAAGAAAGTTTAAAATCATATAAAATACGGAGGATTTCTTAGACAATGAGATCTAAAAATGAGCTAGAAGTAAATCAATATTCAACAATCGACTCATTAACTCATAAAAAAATTCCTTTATTTGATAAAAACAATCATTTTAATTCTTTGTGACAACTAGGGAATGTAGACATAGATATGGACATATTTTGCTTTGTATGCTTTTGCAATTTTGTGTTTGGCTCCTCGAATATTATGGGAGAAATAGGTGACTAATTAAATGGTAGGCCTTAATCAACTATTCAAATTATATTATTTATGTTTCACTTTTTCATTATTTTTGTAGACCGTAAGGATAAGGTTGATTTATATTATTTCTTTTTCAACTCTGCAGGGTCGTATTTCTTTACAAATTTGTTTTAGAAATCATCATTTTTACCTATGAGAGATTTGAATATAATACTAGAGATGAAAATAATATCTTTTTTTTTTTTTTTTGCAATCCAAAATTGTAAGTGGTCACAAAAGATAATGTATATATCTTCAAATATGGTATTACTGACAAAAATGATTCGTCGGAATCCATTAGTAACCTCTTGACTATAGATTTTGGGATTACATTTTTAAAAAGAAAAAAAAAAACATTGTTTGTTCATGAAATTTGATTAGTTTTTAAAAATATGTCTTTAAAAATTTTTTGCATGTCCAAATACATTTCAAATTTCAAAAGTATATTTCAACAATCTTCAGAATATTTTTCTTTTCAACTTTTAACTAAATTTATGGTCATTTGCCAAACAGCTAAGTAAACGACACATGAACGTATTATCATCCTAATTTAATATAATTATTTATTTTGAAGCACAATTTGGACTTACTCCTCACCTAATTAATCAAATTTCCTAATCATGTTTTGATCTAAATATAATAGGATAAAGAAAAGTTTTTTTTTTTTTTTGGTGAAAGATGTGATTGGCTATGGGGAGGGCATGCATGTGAACCCATACAAGTTTGTCAACTAATATTAATATTATCAAATGAAAGCAACAAGAGGATGTTCATGTTTGTTTCTACAAATTTGATGATGTTTGTGGTTGACCAACTAACACTATCCCACGTAGGGATAAATAAATCATGTAGTGGGATGTTCTACTTTGGTCTCATAATAGAGGGGAGAAGCAACAAGATATTTTTGAAAATAATGTTAATTAGTGATATGAATTCAGAATTTTTGTTTAAAGAGTTTAAGAATATAATAAAAAGAAATACACAAAGAAGTTAAGGAGTTTCAATATATACTATATATATAAAATATAATAATTTAATTTTGTGTATATAATATAATTTTCGTACAAACCCTTCTTGTCTCTACCTGGCTCCGCCTATGTAGATAAACATTTTTTTTGTAAAGCCTTTTCTTTAATTTTCTATGGAGCCCAAGCTCCAACAACTTCTTCGCAAGTGAGATGAGATATTTCTTTTAATTTGAATAGGGGATCGTCCTTTTTTCAATTGCGGTAACCCCAACTTTGATTATAGTCCGTTCATGCCCATAAACTTATTCCGTGGTCTGCATTCACTATTAAACCAACGCCCGTCCATTCTCCTTTGTGTGTTTATGTGTGTGTTTTAGCCAACACTTGCACATTATTTCAAGATGATACTTTCCAACTTAAAAATGTTATTAGCAATTTTTTGTAAGTATTTGTTCAAGAATTATTTTACTCTTCAATTAAAAAAAAAAACATTTTTCAGTAAAATAAGTCATCTTGTCCGGATACCAAGTAACAAAGTAAGATTTTTGTTAATACGAGGAAGATAATATAGTCCATAAATGGAATGTCAGCCTTTTAAGGAAAATTATTCACCATTTCTAGGGGGACTCAACTCTCTTTTAGGAAACATTTTATCATGTAATATCAGCCTTTTAAGGAAAATTATTTGCTTTCTTATTCTAAGATTTATTTTTTTCCTTCATTCGATATTTGGTACTTGTTTTAAGGTCACAATCAGTGGTGTAGCTACATGATTGTCAAGATGTCTAATTGAACACCCTTTATCGGAAAAAATATATATAAGTAAAATGATACACAAAATGATTAAATAACATATTTTGGACATCCTTAACACAAAAAGTTATTGTAGTCTAGTGGTTTCAGATGCTTGGAATGAGGTAGTGCTTGCGTTCAAATCTCAGTAGTTCTACTTTTTGAAAAAAGCTTTTGTTGTGCTATTTTTGGACACCCTGTGTGAAATTTCTGACTTCGCTACTGATCACAATTAATCTAGATTCGTGGACATAAGATTCATTTAAAAGAAAAATATTTTCTACTAATTCGAAACAGCTAAATAAGAATAAAAAAATCTTATTCGTTTCACCGACCATCTCAAGGGAGAGTGGAGATCCAATAATTTTGAACCTATAGTATATTAGTCTGAAATGGAAATGTATGTTAGATTGTAAACTAAATGGGACTTCCAATGGCCAGATTCAGATTCTGTGTTCCAGTCTGTCCAATTTCCAGTTGCTATCCAACATATACACCATTTCTTTACATTTATTATTGACATTTGGGATTGCAAACGTTTGGGATAAATATTTATTGACATTTATATCAATACTATAGTAATAGATGCATAACGTGTTTATACATTAAATATTTAGATTGAGATCATCAAGATTGGATAAGAGAGCCAAGTTGTGTTTTAACATTTCATTTAGGGGTAGTTTGGTTATTAGTTTAATTTGGAGGTGAGTTTTATGAAAAAGAGGATTGTCTCGGGAAAAAGATATTAAAATCACTTTGAACAAGGTTAGGTATGTATAAGTCGTTAAAATAATTTAAATGTGTATTCAATTTTTCGAGATAAATTTGAGATGAAATATATGCCTTTTCCTTATTAATAATAAATTATGCGTAAGTAGTACCATATTTGTTGTTGATTAGGAGGTAAGTTATATACTTGTATATAGTGGTGTTCACGGTTTGGATAAAAACCGATCCAAACCGATAAAATAAAATCAATTTTATTTGGGTTTGGTTTAGTTTAGTTTTAGATTTTTGAAAACTGATAGTATTTGGTTTGGTTATGATTTTATTCGAAAAAACCGAAGAAATAACCAAACCGATGAATTATATACATATATTTTATTAATATACATACTTAATATATTGTTTTTATAAACAATTATAAAGATATTATACATATTTTCATTAAAAAAATTATAATTTACTTGTTGAAAGCAAAAATGCCCAAGATGAAACATTTATCTTACTGATTTCATGTATATGAGTGTCTATGACAATTCTTTGTGGGACTGAAAATGCTATTGTCTCTTCCTTCTAGGCCAATATAGTGAATTTTAAAGCTTTATTGATAGTAAATTTAGTGATCGAAAGTTCAGTAATTTAAGTCATTCTAACTATTTTTCGTTTTGAATGGATTGTTGTCACTTTTTTCACATTTTGAATGAATTGTTTTTTTTATTTTTGTGTATGGTTAATAACCGAATAACCGAACCAAACCGAACCAAACCGAAACCGATAACCACCAAACCGATAAATGTATATTATATTTGATTTGGTTTGGTTTTGATAATTTTAAAACCGATTAAGTTGGCTTGATTTTGATTTTGACCAATAACCGATCCAAATCGACCCGTGAACACCTACTTGTATAAAATAAATATGGAATATGATTTGCAATTTAGAAAAACCACATAATTATTACATGTATAATAAATTATGAGGAAATATATATATTATTTTATGCAGAACAAAATGTGGAACAACTAAATTCTGCGTAATCAATATATAGATTTTCTAATAACTAATTCATGCATTATTAATAACTGCATAACTCTAATCAATTATCTACCTTACTAAAGGGTCATTTGATAGTTGGCTAGAGTTCTACTTATATTAATTATGTATGATAGAAGTTAAAATAACTAATATATGAATCTAAACTCTTTATAAAATAATATCTAAAATTTCCTTATAGTTAATATTTGCATGTATAACTTTAATCAACTATTTGAGTTACTGGTGTTTAACTGCAACCACTCAACATTTTATGTTAGATAAAATAGAATAATCGTTGGAATAACTTTTTGGTCATGTATAGAATAATAAATAATATTACGTGGAGGAGTTGAACTAATTTCATTTAAATATTAGAACTCTTTAATTGGCACAAGTATTCTTAGGTGGATTGGTTTTTGCCATTTGGATGTTCAAGAACAGATGATAAGCTCAATTTGCATTTTAAAGTTGAGATAAGTATTGAAAAACGCTATTGACAAACTTCAAATCACCTTTCTATTTGATTAAGAGAATTTAAAAACACCTCTCTTATGTCACGTGTCATCCACTCACAGTAATAAGCTTTCTCCCTTCTTTATACCTTTCTATACAAAATTTGTCTTCCTACTTTATTATTTATAACATAATTACTCATGTTATTATCTTCTACATCTTGAGTCTTTTGATTCCGTCATATGACTTAGGTTCTTCATGTAGCATTAATCAGTTATCGCTTGCATATGAATACATTATATCCAATGAAATTGTATGTATTGATACAATGAGATTGAGCAAACAGATACATTATATTCAACAAAATAGCGTGTTGAACTTTGATTTAACTAGATTGAGCAATATGCAGAGCTAAACCAAACATAGCTATTAATTGTAAGGCAAACTATTGCTACATGTGTTAATCATACTCCAAAATTAAAATTGTTTATCAAAATTTCCTCTTCATTGATTTGGTGTTAATAGAGGATATTTAGTAGAAGTAAGTTTTTAACCACTCGTCGCATTTTAGGTTTTGGGTTTGAACTTGAGGTATGGAAAAAATCTTGTTGGGAGCGCTACCCATGAATGAGCTTTGCAGTGTGCGATTCGGGTTTAGTCGGAGCTCCAATGTGTACTTCGAACACCTGGTGAGAAACAACAAAAAAGAAAAAATTACTTAAATACGCAACTTATTTTACCATATTCTCTAAAATTCCATACCATTTGAAAAAATATATATACAAAAATCTCTATTTTCATGACTCTCTCTCTCCTATTCTCGGATACATCACTCTTACGCGATGTATCGAAACAGGTGTGTCTTGTATCAACAAATTAAGGTAATGTATTGGAAAGCAATGTATCAGAATGTTGAGTGATGTGTCGGGACAGATGTATCTTGTATCAACAAAGGTAATGTATCGGAAAGCTATGTATCGGAGCACTTAACGATGTATCGGGCCATGTGTGTCTTGCATCAACAAAGATAATGTATCAGGACGCGATGTATTGGAACGTTGAGTGATGTATCCAAAACATTTAAATTTTAAGGGATTTTTGTAATTTGAAAAAGAGTAGGAATAAAATGTAATTAGTTCTTAACACTAATCCACTATGAGATTTGTGTAATTTTTACAAAAATAAAAATTAAAAAGAAATTTTCGATGGGCCAGAACTATTGGTAGCAGATATGGGCCTTCTATTGAAGATTTGGGCCATTCCATCTAAGATAGCTTTCTCTTGACTACGTACTTGTTTAATCGTAGAATGGAATCTGTACAATTTCTCAATCTTGACTGCTGGCGGACGTATAATTATCGTCCGCAATCAACCTTACTTTGGTACAAAAGATTTATGTAAATTACTTTATTTACTACTCTTGACGTTCATTTTATAGGAGTTACATTGATTTGACACGGAATTTAAGAAAGAAAAAAAGACTTTTGAAATTTGTGATCTAAAATAAGTAATAGATATTTGTGTAGCTATAAATCACTTTATCAAGGATAAAATGAACATTTTTAATGTTAAGTTGTTACTTAATATAGAAATGTGTCATTTTTTTTTAAACCGACTAAAAAAAAAAGTAAGTCATAAAAAATGGGATTAAGAGAGCATAAAATTAGGGGATTAGAGCACTTTTATTTATTAAATTGCAACTTGTCTTCATCAACTATGACTCATCTTTTTTATTTTTCAGGACAATTTCTTTTTGTTATTATTAATAGACGATAGTGATATATAACAATTCAATCAAACCTTTGTACCTACATTATCACTATATAATATTGTATGACATATGAATCAATGTCGTTCAATAACATTACGATTTTAATCAGATCTTTATTAAAATAAAACGTGTATGCATTCGATCAATGATACAACCTTTTCGAATAAAATTAGATTCCTATAAAATTATTCAAGCTTTATCGAAATTCAATTATCATAGTACAAATAATCAAAATAACAAAATTCATAAAGATTGTTCAAAGGAATTTTGAAAATAATTTACATACAATAAAAGATAATAAAATGAAGAAATTTCGAATATCTATTTATTATTTGAAAAATCCTCTTTTTTCAGGAACTTTCTTTTGTCACTTCCTTCCAAATTGGATGACTCTGGAATCTTGATAAAGGCGATGCTAAATTTATCTGAATTCAGTATTTTTAAATTAATAAATTTATGCATAGTAAACTCATTAAAACTATAATAAATTATCAATTTGAAACTTATAACTCAAAAGAATATGACAAGTTCAATAATAAAAATGCACTTGTACCGATTAAATTCTGAATCCGTCTCGTGCTCCAAAATATATCAGTCATATCTAATCTGTTACACCTAACGTGGCGAATTTGTATTGGCTCTAATCTGCCAGCAATTGGATCACTCTACTTCACATGTAAACTAGTTAGATAACGCTTTTGGGTCCCACTTTTAGCTGACGTGTATCCTCCACGTCAGCTAAACCCATTACATAAAAATGCCACGTCATACCAAAAAGTTCATTGCCATTTTCCACTTTTTATTTTATTATTTTTTGTCTTTTTAGAAAAGTAGATAACAAGAAGAACTTCATGAAAAGTACATCAAGAGAAGTGTTTATAATATGATAGGATATATATTCTTGTGACTCTCAAAAAATCACTTTTTTTTTATCTCAAGAAATTTTCTAATTTTTTTTTTTTTGTTGATTCAAGAAAGTTGACTTCTTGGAAGACATTAATCACAGGTTCATTACTTTAATTTAAATTAATTTCTATACTTTTGTTTTTACTAGTTATGTGATTATAGTAGAATTTTAGATGTCTAGACAACAATTGTTGTCAAGTAAATTGATGTTACTACTAAGCTATATGTTGTTCGGACGGTTCAAAAATATGATTGAGTGCGTGTTGGATCCTCTAAAAGTAGTTTATTTTTGGAGGATCTGACACGGGGTATGAGTACTATAGCTACTAAGTATTAGTTTTGTTAACATATAATGGAATTTTGTTTCTTGTTATTTTCATTTGAGGAGTTTTTAAATTTTTTGAAATGTGTTGTAGGATAGTTTTACTATTGGAGAGCTAATCTTGCTCGGACTCTTTGAAAATATTGTTGGATCCTCTAAAAGTAGTGTATTTTTGGAGAATTCGATACGGTGGAGGCAGAAGGGTGCAAAGGGGTTCAATTGAACCATCTTAGTTGAAATATTATACTATGGAAATAGAGTAATTCTTTTTTTTTTTGTATATATATTTAAATTGTTGAATGCCCTTGTTTGAATATCGGCTCCTCGATTAACGAGTGAAACAACATATTCGGAGAGTCAGAGCAACAGGAGAGTGAATAGTTTGATTATGCTTTGTGAAAAAGTGAATTGCTTAATTTAGGTATAATGTGTGTTCCACTACTAGATTATGGTCAAGTGAATTAGGCACAAATCCCTAGGAGTTTGGTACAAGTAGATATTAGGGATTTACATTTATCACTGAGAATTTTAGTTGGTAAGAATAGAAAACTATTTCAATTGTTGTTTGAATTCAGTGATTCTGAGAAATTTTGTGATAAAGATTAGTTCAGAGGCAGATCTAGGATTTAAATTTGACGAGTTCAACTTTTAAGATTTGTATTATTGTACTGTTAAATTATGGGTTCAAATCTTATATTCCTTGATATTTTTGTAGGTTTACCCTTTTCTTAGAGTTTAGTATTATTAGTTTCTTTCCTTTCTTTTTAGATTTCTATTACTACTTGTTGTTTCGCTTCGATATCTGATTATCTTGTTGTGGTGTTTGTTTGGTGTTATTGCCTCTTTTTCACTGTTTGTTCGGTCAAGGGTCTTTCGGAAACAACCTCTCTACATTCGAGACGGTAGAGGTAAGGCTTGCGTACATCCTATCCTCCCCAGACCCAACTTGTGGGATTACATTGTGTTTGTTGTTGTGGTTGTTATTTGTACACCGTGTCAAAAGTTATGAGTTCAAATGAACTCGTAGCCGATTTAGCCTTACTATGAACTGAAATTTATCCATTTTACTTCCTATAACTACATTATGGCTTAGATGTGCAGAACAACTGTTTCGAGGGTCGTTCGAATTTGTAAAGATGGAAATGGAGAAAGCATGTGAATTTTGCATGTTATTGAAGCCAGTGGTGTATTGTGAAGCTGATGCAGCACACCTTTGTTTATCTTGTGATGCTAAAGTTCATTCAGCTAATGCCCTCTCTAATCGGCATCCTCGTACTCTTGTCTGCGAGTGCTGTGGACACAACCCTGCTTATATTCGATGTTCTGATCATCATACGTTCATGTGTCGTGACTGTGACCGATGCCATCATGATCTCTCTTCTCAGCACCAGAGAAAAGTGATCACTAGTTACATGGGGTCTCCTTCTGCTAAGGATTTGGCAGCATTATGGGGATTTGGCTTGAAAGATTTGGAAAATGCCACTCCACCTGATCAGTTCATCTCAACATCGACTGGTAAAGCGAATGGAGCTAAGGTCACTCCAAAAAAATTTAAACGGTCTCACTCGTCACCAGGGGGCTCTTCCTTAGCTTCTGAACTTGACTTCACAGGTCTTGTTGTCTCTGCAGAATCAGAAGTGGGATCAACTAGTTACTACACTAAGGTTAGATAGTAGTAACCAAATGCCTATTGTTATATAGCTTTTTCCTGAGATCCTGACTTGACATGTTGCAGAATTCATCGTTCTTGATCTTTTTTTCTGTAATATCTCATAAAAAGTTGATGATTTCGGATGAAGTGCTTCCCGGATGATTCTGAATACTAGTATATCTTGTCTCAGTCATGCAGATACTGTTGAGATGGATTACTGTTTGAAGTAGGGATATGAGTTTGATTAATAAGGATGTCTATGTTGTCGTAGTTTGATCATATAACGGATGATTTTAACGCAGTTAATTAATCTTATTAGTAATGGTTACGCTATGCAGGCTCTCGTAAGGGATAAATACTTGTATATACTGTAGATTGTAGCAAGAAGTGACCTTATTGTATAACTTACTGTATCAGGTTCTATATTATGTTCTTTCCAAGTAATGTATGATATACTTACCTCTACGGTTACTTGCTTCATTGGTTTAGGTGTTAAGCTTGCGTAAATGGAGGGAGAATACTTCTCTTATTCTACAGCAGATTCTTGACTTGGAAAGACTTCAGCTTACTGAGGGCTGTAACAATTTAACAAGTGGAGAAAGTCGAAATAATGTTTCTTCATTGAAAAATTGTACCTCATGGAATATGCATAACAAATTTGATTGCTTGCAGAGTTCACTTGATCTTGGCACTGAACTTCAGGATTGGGGCAGTACTCATGAAAGTCCAGTTGCTGAATCGTTTCCATTACCGTTGCCTGATGGTGATTCGTTCTGGGAATGTAAAAGTCCGGTTCAGAGTAGTCAGGTCTGTTGCTACTCTCTGTCATTCTCTCCGTTATCCCACTTCACACGTTTAACGTTTCATTTGCATACTCCATGAAACATTCATGGCTCAAATTGGAGCAGTAACACGAATATTTAAAAGCTTCTTCCCAAGAAAGCATTGCCATATAACTTGTTCTTCAATTTTGGCTATCACCTGTGTTTTTTGTGTCCCGGTTATTGCATTATTTCGTGGTTGTTGTTACTGTTCTTTCTTCTGTCTATTCTGTTATGCTCTCCATTTCACATTATTTCGTTGTTGTTATTGCTCCTATATCTGTATCCCCTTTTTCAAACTGTTTGGAATGCTTTATTTAAGCCGAGGAGGGTCTATCAGAAACAACCTCTCTATCTCTACGAGGTAGAGGTAAAGCCTGCGAACACCTCCCCAGATCCCATGCTTCCCTAGGATTAAACCTATACAAAAGATAGTATTTTGTCTACGGGAAGATTGTAGCCTTAAGTTGTCAAAGTTGACAGGAACATGAATGCACATGCTAATCTGAAAGTAAGGTACAGCTGATTCCCATATACGTAACGTGTTTTCACCCTTCTGATCATGTAACTAGACTATAATTCATCTTTTTTCGGTATCAAGCTGAAGATATCATTTCTGTTGTTTCCTTGAATGTTAAAATCCTACCTGTTATATAGTTTGCCAGCAAAGTTTTTGCTGCATGATCCCTGTCTCTAGTTAATCCTCTCGCGCTTCTTTATCTTTTTCCGTCTGTTTAGTTAATGTTGGCAATTTAACCGAATAGATGTAAGGAATACTGTTGTACTGGCATTCTTTGCATTGATTGATGAAGTATGAGCTTGATCATTATATGAATTCTACAGCTTTGGCCTCAAAATCTGCAAGATCTAGGAGCTTATGCTGAACTAGAATGTTTCGATGATTCCAATATGCCTGATGTTGATTTGACCTTCCAAAACTTTGAAGAACTCTTCGGTGAGGAACAGGATCTGAACAACACTCTTCTCGAGGAGGATACGACATGTTCATCTATGGAGAATGATTCATCGATCGATCGATCAGATTACAGCTATGTTAAGAAGGTTGAGGTCTTCATAGTTTTGCCTTACTTACAACATATGTTTTACTTAGTCATGTTATTAGAAGTTTCTTTTACTGATGACAGGACATATCAACAGCTTCATCGGTCCGTGCAGGACATTCAACTCACTTTGGCCAAGGCCACGGTGAGCACATTCCCACGATCAAGGACTGTCCTCCGCCTATAAGAACAAACTTTTCCTCCTTGTCCTTCTCAGCATCAAGGCTGAGCAGTGAAAGCAGTGGTAACGAGTACGTGGATTCACCTGCTGCCAACGATCAGGAGGTTTCATGTAATTCACAGATGGACAGTAAAGAGAATCTATTAGCAATGCAGAAAGAAAAAAAGAAGGCTAGGCTGTAAGTACAAGTCTCTTTCTTGGTGTTATATTAGTCCACAAATGATTAGTCATTGTCCATTTGTTGTTTGAGAGCTCTGTTATCGCGTGTTTTAGTTCTGTATTCAGGTATGAGAAACAAGCTTGGAATACACCTCGAAGAGCTAGGACTAACTTAAAAAAGCAGCCGATAAGAGGGCAGGTCCTGAAGGCACATTGTTATGAATCAGATGAACTTAATATGTCACGAAGCTTTTAAAAGTCGCGATGGTTGAATGTGTGAGACTTGTGTACATACCATTAAGCATCACTCAGTAACTCAAGAATATCGTTACGAACATCTGGTGTATGTCTCTCCTGTTAATTCTTTCTTCTTTACATTGTGTAATGCCTAATTTTGTATTCTCACAGAAAATGGGATGATAGGTTTCATCCTGGCTTTTTTTTATGTTTGTGGACTGTTGTTATCATTCTCTTCAAGACATTTTTATGTCATTTGCCATTCTCTCTCTTATGCTCAAATTATAAGCAGATCGACAGTCCATTCCCCAACTGGGACTCTAACCTACTAATAACACCCTTGTCAAGCCCAGAGTTAGCTGGAGCGTGGACCGGGAGCCCAATGCATATCTTTATAAGAAGCAACACAATGGAGACATAAGGAAGAGTTGTTTTTCTAGGTTGTACCAAAAATGTTTGTTCCTTTCTATAACCTATTCTCTCAGTAGATTAATGAGCCAAACTGAAATTAGAGGCATATCTATGATTTAAACTCTTTATGAGTTTAATCTCTATTGTTCTTATCGTTGAACTCATTATACTTTAAAGTTATGAGTTCATATCTACTATTTATAGCTATTTAACCGAACTTTACATATAAATTTGTGTTTTGCATCGAAAGTATTGAGTTCAGATGAATCTAGTAAAGCAAAACTTATATAATGGACCTAAAATAGGCAGCCCAATCCAACTCAACATGGGTTGCGGGTTGGGTCAATCCACTTTTTAAAAAGGATAAACTACATAATTAGACATACTTAACTACTATATATACATATGTTACCTATAGTTTAAAAATATTATTCATAATACCACTTTTTAATAATTATACCATATATTTTAAAAAATTAAATCAAATACACAAATCTCTTAAATATGATATTGAATAATTATCCTGAAATTTAAATCCCTTAATTAAAGGTGCTTTAACAATTCAACC
>JAJOOH010030821.1:0-14225 GCA_029582605.1 Solanum gracilifrons | reverse complement strand
CAAGTCACACTAGTGCAAAGTGCAAGTAGCATCCCATAATACTACTCCCACCAAGTGTTCCTAGGAAGCCACCATAGACTAGTCACATCATATTCAACATGTTATAACGTCTTCATTTAACATTAGACATAAGGCCAACATACTTCATAACTTCATATAAGGACTCATTCATTTACTACATCATTAATAATAACCCATTTAATTCATATCATAGGTAAACCACCCTCACAACCCCTTCACAAGCTCACTTGTGCAATGTACACATAGAGTCACATACCCCCACATGCACGAAGCAAACCCATTAAGAAGTCATAAGTGTAATTCACATGCATAATCATACTTCATGTCTTGACAAAAGTAAGGTTAAACTTAACATGCTTTCATATTAACATACATAGACCATAGTCTTCATTACATAAAGAGCCTAATCATAACCTCCCTTAGAGCCTTAATGTACAATACATAAGTAGGGTTCATAGTCCTACCTACACTAAGTAACTCTACAAGAAATCATGACAAGAGTTCATATTCTTATCTTAGTTCATTTCTTAACTTTCGGGAGACATTGCCATAACTGAAATGGACCATGTGAGCTATATGGAATCCGATGTTCTAGTCCCACACCGAAAAGAGAGGGTACTACATGCCAAATTAGGATCTATATACATAAGAGTTGTCTAGTGGATCCACTAAGCTAACACCTACGGGGGTACGTAGTTATGGAACAAGGAGATTGATACTAGAAACCTTGACTTACTAGGCGTGGCGGTTTCCATCTCATGAGACAACATCTATGTTGGGAACTCGGACTTGCTTAACGTGAGGGTTCTCTGGTTGGAATTTCGACTTGCTAAACGTGAAGGCTATTTTATGGGAAGCCGGACTTGCTAAACGTGAAGCCCCCACTCTAATTTTTCATGTTTACTTGGTGCTAAGCTTCAAGTCCCATTTAAACATCTTTAAGCTTTAATTTAACATTAGTTCATAAAATAGGTTTTAGGGACTTAATCTGTCATATCATATAGCTCGAACGTTTCTAAGAAGAGAAAAACCTTTCATCATAGAACCTACATCATGTGAGAATGACCTTTCACGTAGTCATACCATATTCATAAAATAATCTAGTTTAGAGTACAATTGAGGAAAATTTTCAAAACACTAACTTTCATTATTTTATCACAAACCTTATTCATTCATTCATGTGTGTGTGTACATATGTGAGAAATACTTTCACATAAACACCTTTATACAACACATATTCATACACTTTGCATGCATAATAAGATATAAGGGTGCATATAAGAGTTAACCTTTCAATTGACACCATAACACATCATATTCATAGATATACATGTAGAGTGTGTGTGCATATTGGTCCTCATAGTGACATAATAGCACCAACATTGATATTGAGTGCACTTCCCCTCATGGGATCACCACACATTCACAATGTCCCCAAGTCATGAGCAATTCACATAAAAAGCCTTTAGCGATTCTAGACCACAAACCCACACTTCATCATAGGAGACAAAGACACATACAACATTGAATAGATACTCCTAACATGTATATGATTCTACAATAGTGCTTAACATAATCAATTATGTAGACCACACCTTATCCCTAACATTATCATTCACGTTATACTCCTCACCATAAACACACTTTAAACATCCTGCTAGTATTGAGGAGTTCATACATAACCTTCATTGCACAACTTCATAAACCTATACATCATAATCATTAATTCACTTCACATCTATTGCGTTCAAGGCCATAATCTCAACATGTATAGAGAGACAAAAAGTAAACACTGCCACCATAACTGGACCAAACCACACAACATCAATTCTAATTCTATAGACTAGAAGTTAGGTCAACTTACCAATTCTCTAAGCCATGATCACCATGGATCAATCCTAAACAATTCATAATCAATTAACATAGATAGAAATAGGAATCAAAACTGTAATTCAATAACATAAACATAATCTAAGTACACTTTTATAAACAAAGGGATCAACCAATAACTTTGCCCATAAGGCCATAATTATCAACTCATCAATATACCAACAATTCAACATGAATAATGATATATAATCATAAGAAACATCAATACAATCTAATCTAAACATAATTTCACCAATAGAAATCATATTCACAAAAACCCACATCGTAGGCCAATTTTCGAGAATTTGGGGATCATGGGTTCTTCAGGAATTCCTTTGAAAATTTTCTTAAAAAAAACCTTAATTACACATTAATTCATCAATAAAATGGTTTATAAAATCATTTGACAAGGGACCCATGTTTAGATTGAAAATTGGGAATTTTGGCCTTTGAATCACTTTTGAAAATATTTGATAGAACTCCTTGAATGAGAGATTATTCAAGAATCAAGAGATAACATACCTTAATTATTGAATACCCATTAAATTGAAGAAGAAATCAGTTGAAAACCCATTTTCTAGCTTAAGATTCATCAAGCTCTTCAATGGAGTTTTTGAGAGAATCTATTTTGAGAGGGATGGGTCAATTTGAAGAATGGGGTCTAATTCTAGGTTTTAGGGTTTTAACCAACTTAAAATACCCTAAAATAGGTAGAATAACCATTTATAATAATTCCCCAAAGTACCCAAACTACCCCTCACTTAGTTGGATCTTTTAAACAAGTCAAACTTAAGTTTTATTTTCGCAGAATTCGTCGGGGAATAAGTTCGCGACGTAGAGGTGTTCCATGGAGTTTCTGGAGATTTAATTCTAAGACAGTAGAGTCTGCGGTGTCTCCGCGACGCGGAGCTACCTTTTGGCCATTGGTGGAGAAGGTCCACGAAGCGGAGCCACTCCTTCCATGCAAAACTTCAAGCTGCCTTGGCAGCTTGTTTGGCCAAGGGTTGGGGTCCTCCTCGGGGACCTTTAGGGTGGTCCCGGGAAGTTGTACCTAAATTTTTTGACCCTAAAATCATTTATGAAGACACTAGGGTAACCTCCACTGATTTTAGACTCCAAACAACACATAAAAACATAAACAACATACTAGAACACACCAACACGTAAAAGACTAGTTTTCGAATGTCTTGGGCGCCCCTTGACGTTTGACTTCCAAACTCTTTAAAACTGACTAAAAAGGCTATTATTTATTTTTTTAACAAGTTATTAATGCATAAGGTATGTGAGGCTCTAGTTTACCCTACTTCATTTTGAGGGTCATTACAGTATGGGATGTTTTTCATGCATTGCACAAGTGTTTCTTGAGGTTACTTACAAGTATGGTTCCCTTATGGTGGAAAAACTTATGACTTAACCATGCGCTTAGACTATGATTAAGATGAGCAAAAAGGGATACTTGGCTTGGGTAGTATTATGGGATGCTATTTTTGCTTTGCACTTGTATGCTTTTATGGTTACTTGAGAATGGTGCTATTATGATATAGATGACCAAGAGTCAATTATGTTTATATTATTATGAATTATCTCCTATTCTCATTAATTATGTCTTATGTTGACTTATGTTTATATGGTGCTTATGTTGGAGATTATGCTATGACTATGATGATTATGTTATGACTATGTTATTATCTCTTATGGTTATGTCTTATGTTGACTAACCATTTGAGATGCTCTTATGGTGTATCCTAGCTTTCATACTTGGTATATTTTGTACTAACGCATATTGCCTACATTGTAACCAAATGTAGGGTCTTGGAGATTTCGGTTTCTTTGGAGGCTAGGTTTCTAACATGCAAGAAGACTTGAAGATTTGGTGAGTCCTCATAGCTTCGAGATGAACCTATATTTCCCTTATGTCATTTTCTTATGTTTTAAACTTTGTATGGGCTGCGTCCCAAGACTTCTGTTCATTAGTTTAAGTAGATGGTTTAAGACAAAGGTTTAGTAAACTCTTTCGCTTGCTTTATTAAATGTCTTCGATTGTAAAAGTTTTAAATTTTACTATATTTCCTATTTATCTTATGTTCAGGATATGCTAAGGGCATGTATGTTACCCCTTCAGGGTCAAGTACACCGTGCTACATCTAGGCGTTACCTCTGGGTCGTGACAATTGTAGGTGTCAACCCTACCCTTCATCCTGTCCAATTGGTTCGATTGCGAATTCCCCAAAGAAGAATAGGCTTTATGCACTTCAAGTTATAGGTGAAGAAGGGTGTGCTCCCGGTGTGTTGATAGCTTCTTAATTGATGGTTGTGATCTGTTACATTTTTTATGCTATGTTTGAGATGGTTTGGTTGCACTTCTATGATGCTCCCATGTGATTGTAGAACCTGTGTAGTCAAATTGTTAGGTCCCGAATGAGCCTATCCGAGAGTGGAAAGGGGGGAAACTATGCCATAAGTTTGGATTTTGTTTTGTCTTAAAGTTGTCTTTAAGGGTTGCATGTACCACCTAGTTAAGGTGAGAGAGAGGGGGATCCAAGTGTTGACAAACTTCAAAGAGTTAGTTACCTTGTTAAGATTGTTCTTAGGTCGGGTTAGTACCAAATGAGGGTAAAAGATGATGATGTCCCGAAAATGGCTTTTAGAACCCGACAAGGTCATTATGAGTGTAATAAGGTTGATTCGTTTAGTAGACTCTACCAAGGGTAGTGTTAAGGTTTAAAATGGTTCCAGATCATCCTGTGTGTTAAATGTGACATTTAAGAAATGTCTTGATCCAACCTTAGTGGAATTAAAAGAGGAGATTCTTAGAAAGTCTGTTGAGGCTTCCTCCCAAGGGGGAGATGGTGTGCCTAGATGGCAAAATCATTGTGTGTTCCTAAGGTGAATGATTTGGGTTTACTTGAAATTTCCTACTGATGAGTCCACAAATTGGACTCATTTAGGGCTTTATTTTGATAAGAATAGTGTCCTCTAATGCTTATTTTTTCTAAATTTCTGATGAAAACTCATAAGTTTCATGTATTTGATGTTTTAGTGAAAGGTGCAGTCGGCGCTTCGCCGAATAATTCCGCGAAGTAGTACTATACCGCCCAATGGTCCAGAACGTGAAGATCCGGAAGGCAAACACAAAATGGCGATGAGACAGACGAAGGGTGAGTCGCCGAAGTCATTCGGCGATATCGACTAACTTCGCCGAAAGATTCGCCAGCGCTATTTTCTGAAGTCTATAAATACTGAACTTGTTATTAATATTAGGGAGTCGAACATTTATTTTATTTTCCAGAATAGGTAAGTACTTTTTGGATATTTTTCTCTCAAGTTTGGAGAGGGTTTTTGGGAGACTTAAAGAAAGAAGGATCTCATCTTCCCCAAGTTGGAAGTGGGTCTTCTCTATTCTTCATCCTTTGCTTAAATCAAGGTTTAATTTCTTATAACCGTTTGATTTTACTATCATTTTAGGTGTATTTAGTTATTTCTTGATGTGTGGCTAAAAACCCCATTCTAGGGGTGTGATTTAGCAAATACGTGTTGATATTATTATTGATATTTGACACTTTCATGTCACCCTCTTTAATTTACCATGTTTATATTCGTTAATGTCTTTAGCTACGACTAGTTAGAGCTTAATTTTATGTTTCTATCAATTCTCAAAACCACTCTCTTGGGCCACGACCCCAACCTTTAGTTGGATTACTATACAATCGACGATCGTAGACACTCATACCGTAGGTTAGTGTCGTCTGTCACGATAAGCATCACCCACCCAAGAAGGGTGTAGAGAGTTTAGTAAGAAAGGGAAGTTTAGTCCCCACTTTGTAGACCTATGAGAGGTCTTGCAGCATGTGGTTAGGGTGCTTATGACTTAGCCTTCCCTAGTGAGTTCGCGTAGGTGCATCTGGTTTTATGTGTTGCTGTGATTTCCCTCTATGATTGCATGTTAATGAAAGCTTGTGACTTAAAACCTGATATTATATGATTGATTTCCTCATGTTGTAGTACATTGAGTATGAGATTCCTATAGACTCCATCAGATGAATTGATGAGCATGGCTTAGTTAGGAGTTGAGAGATTCCTCCTTGAATGAATTCTTTTTTAGAGTAAATTGCATATGAGCTCCATGAAATTGTGTTGAGCGTGTTTTAACTTGGAGATGGTAGTTCCTCCTTGGACATGATTAGTTATGAGATTTCATACATAAGGGGTTATTAGATGAAGTTCCTACTTCCTTATGTTGCATTGAGTATGTTTAGCTTGGAGATGGAGCTCCTTCTTGGTTGTGTGCATTTAGATATATTGCATGCATGATGGGCTGCTAGTATTGAGTCTTGTCGTCCGTAAGGTGTTTAGAGTCGTCATTCGAGGATGAATGTTCCCAAGGGGGAGATATTGTAACACCCCGTAATTTAGTAGGCCACCTAGGGCTAAGTATGAGGGCAACAAGAGCCACGGCAAAGGGCAAGGGCCAAGGCTACCCCAAGCTTGCCAAGGCACTTTCTATCTTCACGACCACCACCATGGTCAGTGGTGAGGAATAAGGGCCGTGGTATGGTCCGTGTTGCTTTGGCAGTATCTCCCTAAGGGCTGCCTAAAGTTGGCTCATCACCACGATCCACTTCACTGCTAGTGGTGAAGACCACAGCCCGTGGGAAGGCTCATGGTAATGCCTTGAACTTTTGGAGGCCAATACTCGGTGGCCTAGCCATTGGACCAAGGACCACGGGCAGTGGTAAGGACCATGGGAAGTGGTAAGGACCACGGCTCATGGAGCTTGTCGTGGTGTCTGGCACTAAGCTACCTAGTGAAGGCTATTTTGGGAAATTCCTATTTAAGTGGGATTTAAGTGAGGTCGTTTTGACTAGACTTAGTACACCTATATAAGATATTTTAAACCTTTAAACTTGCCAATTAAGTCATTATTTCCCTAACCCCAAAAATTCTAAAGATCAAGGCACCCAATCTCCAAGCTTTTGAGGGCATTGTGACTAAGGTATTATATCTTTTTAATCCATGGACTTCTTCCATCCATGGATTTCCCTATATTTCCCCAATTGTGAAGATGAAATCCCCGATTCTAGTTAGGGTTTCTTTCAATATTGTGGGTATTGATGTATGTTGATCCAATTGTGTTGATAATGATTATTTATGATTGAATTAGTAGTAAATCATGTTTTTAAGATGAAATTAAATGTTTATATGCCTAACCCATGTCTAGAAAGATGAAATTGAAGTAAGTGAGTTTTGTGCCTTGAAGAGGGAAATGGAGGATTTAAAGATAATATTCAAAGATTGATGATATGTATTGTATATTGCTTTAGATTAGGGCACATAGATATGAATTGAATGAGGATAAAGTATACATGTTGAATCATGATGAGTAAATGTTAAGTTTAACCCTATATGATGATATATGATTAGAATTGCTAAAGAATGAAGCATGTGATTAGAATGCCTTGAAATATAGGCATAATGGTAAAGAGTATTCATTTGAGAGTAAAGGCTTGTAGTCATGAATTTTGATTGATAGATCTTTGAGAATAAAGCTAATATGTGAAATGTGAATTGTGAATTGTGAATTGTGAATTGTGAATGTCAAGGCTTTGAGAGTGAAGTGTCTATGATTATGATGTAGTTGTTGTGTTATTGAAATGACATTCTCATAGACACACCTATGCATGATGTGAAAGGTTTTGTCATATAGAATGATCTTAGGTTGAAAGTGTTGATCACCAAAAATGAATCTAAGTCCAAGGAATATGAGATGTGATGAGTCTTGTGATTCCCCAAAGACCTTCATAAGAGGGATGTAAGGTGATTTCTCATATTCCTAAATATATAAACATGAGGTGATTACCCATGTCATGATATGAGAAGTGTGAGGTAACTACCCTTAATATATAACTTCTAAACCAAGGCAAGAGGTGAATACTCATTAGCCTCTAAAGTGAAATTGAGGCGAATACCTATATCATATTATGATGGACATGAAGGCGAATACCTATGATCCTTATAAAGTGATGTAGAGACGAATACCTACATTATACCATATTAGGACATGGAGGTGAATACCTATGATTCCTTAAAATGAACATGGAGGTGAATACATATGATTCCTTAATAAGGCAAGAGGTGAATGCCCATTAGCCTTCATAGTGGGCATAGAGGTGAATCCCCTTTGTCTTGAAAAGAAAAGCAAGAAGTGTGTAAATTATGTCATGAAGAATGAATTGTGTGGATTGTAGCTTGAATGGCCTTCTATGAGATTTATGACTAGAGGTGATTCCCCTTGTCCATGAAAGATAAGCTAAAGATGTGAATAAAAGATGATAAACTTGAAAGATGGCCCAATGTGGTCAACATATCATGGGTGAGATTTATGGGGTCTTATCTATGCTTTGATTTAAGTATGTTTAAGGTTACTTATGAAGTGTTTCTCTTATGTTATGATGATCTAAGTATTGACTATGCTTATGAATATGTTGTATATCTTATGTTTATGGATTATATCTTAGGTTGTCTAATGCTTATGTTATGTCTCTGTTGATGATTTATGCTAGCTATCATATTTAGTACATTTTTTACTAATGCATACTCTTTCCTACATTCTTATCAAATGTAGGGTCCGGCGATATTGAGTTTCATCCCCGTGGCTAGGTTCATAGTAAATCAAAGAGTGAAGACTTGGTGATTCCTCATAGCATCGAGGATTTGATTACCTTTCATTTATGTCTTTCATTTTGATGTTAGAACTATTGTATGGGCTGTGTCCCAAAGATTTTCATGTACTAAATGGTTTGAGACAAAAGTGTAATAGACTTCCGCTTCTTTTTAATAGATTTGATTGAATGGAAAAATGTTTTAAATTTCTACATCATTTCTATTGTTTTATGTTATGATATGTTGAGTGGCTTGTATGAGACCCTCTCGGGATCTTGTATGCCTTGTTACATCTAGGGGGTACATCTAGGTCGTAACATATGGGTACTGTTGCTCATAATGAAGATGCTAGAAAAGTGTTGGTTCGAGATGTTCATAGATTGGCCCGGTTGGGTGTTCAACTAGTAGACTCTACTAAAGGTAGTGTTATGGCTCACAATGGTTTCAAATTGTCTTTTGTGGTGGATGTGAAGGCTAAGCAAGGTCTTGATCCGAATTTTCTTGAATTGAAGGAAGCAGTGCTTAAAATGTTCGTAGACGATTTCTCCCAAGGGGTAGACGGAGTACTTAGATATCAAGGTCATTTGTGTGTTCCTAATGTTGATGACTTGAGAGAATAGATCTTATCAGAAGCCCATAGTTCTTGGTATTCCATTCACCAGGGAGCCACCAAGATGTATCGTGATTTGCAGGAAATCTATTGGTGGAATGGGATAAAGAATGATATTGCGGAATTTGTGGCTAAGTGTCCTAATTGTCAACAAGTGAAAGTTAAGCATCAGAAACTAGTAGGTTTATCCCAAGATATTAGCATTCCTACTTGGAAGTGGGAACATTTGAATATGGACTTTATTGTTTGTTTGACTCGCACCCGGCGACAACACGACTCGATTTGGGTCATTGTAGATCGAATGATGAAATCGGCTCATTACATCCCCGCCAAGGTTTATTATTCGGCGGAGGACTATGCTAAGTTTTACTTGAGATAAATGGTAAAGTTTCATGGAGTGCATTTATCCATTATCTCTGATCATGGTACTCAATTTACTTCACAGTTTTGGGAGTCATTCCAAAAGGGTCTTCGTACTCGTGTTAAGCTTAGTACGGCCTTTCATCCACAAATTGATGGGCAGTGGAGCATACTATCCAAACTTTGGAGGATATGTTGAGATCTTGTGTGATTGATTTCAAGGGTAATTGGGATGATCACTTGCCTTTGATTGAGTTTTCCTATAACAATAGTTATCACTCAAGTATTAGCATGGCTCCATTTGAGGCATTGTATCGTAGGAGGTGTAGATCTCCTATAGGCTGGTTTGAGGTCGGTGAAATTTCCCTAATAGGTCCCTAGTTGGTGCATGATGTTATGGAGAAAGTTTGACTAATTAGAGAAAGGTTGAAAACGACTCAAAGTCAACAAAAATCCTATGCTGATATGACAAAAAAAGATCTTGTGTTCGATGTTCATGATTGGGTTACATGAAAATTTCACCCATGAAGGGTGTAATGAGGTTTGGTAAGAAAGGGAAGCTTAGTCCCCATTATGTAGGCCCATATCAAATTTTGAGGCGTATTTGTAAGATTGCTTATGAACAAGAATTGCCTAATAAATTGGCATCGGTGCATCATGTTTTACATGTCTCCATGTTGAAGAAATGTGTTGGTGATCCAACATCTATATTTCCCTTAGAAGGTTTGGGAGTTAAGACGAATATTTCTTATGAAGAAGTTTTGGTTGAGATTTTAGACCAGAAAGTCAAGAAGTTGAGAAACAAAGAAGTTGCTTATGTGAAAGTGTTGTGAAGGAATTAGCTAGTTGAGGGAGCTACTTGGGAGGCCAAGGCCAATATGATGTCCCGTTATCCATATCTCTTTCCTTCTACCCCTACTCTAGCTTGAGGTATTGAGTTCCTCATGATTTATTCTTTTGATGTCATGTGTCTTAGATAATCCCATGATTTCCTCATTTATGAGAAAATGAGTCAACTTGATTGGTTTCTACATGTTTATGTGCATTTGAGTATGAGTTGCATTTAGACTTCATGATATGATATGTTTAACATGCTTTAATTGGAGTTGATGTCTCCTCCTCGGATACGTGCATTTATGAGATTTCATGCATTAAAGGCTGATAAGATAGAATTCTTATCTCCATTTAATGTCTAGAATCCTATTTGAGAACAAATGTTCCCAAGGGGGAGATAAAGTAACACCTCATAATCTAGTGGGCTAAGGAAAGGAACAAGTGAGAAGCCACCATCCAAAGACTAGGCTAAGACACCCTTAACGAAGACCTAGATGGATAGTGAAGGGTACCAAGAGGTGTGGTGAGGCTCGTGAAGGGTCAGAATGCCTGGATAAAAAGGGATCCCCTCCCACGAGCACTTATACGGCTCTTGGTGGCTATCACGGCTCGTGGTGGTGCCCATGAAAGGGAGGCAGTAGCCACTCCAAGGCTATCCCTTCTCACGAGCCACCTAGATAGGTCGCCAAGGCTAAGATTGCTCGTGGTGTGGGTTACAAGGTAAGTCAGGAGTTTAGGTGGTTTCCCCAGGCCACTGGTCAAGGACCACGGCTTCCACCACAGCCCGTGTGATCCTTGACGGCTCAAGAGAGGCACCGTGAGGGGGTTCCTCAGCTGTAAGTTCAAGGGCTTTTGGGTCTTTTCCATATTTCTTTAAAACGATACTATGTCTCTTTAGCCTTTCCTAGGACCCTATATAAGTGATTTTAACCCCAAATTCAACTCATTCAAGTCATTCTCTAAAATTTACAAAAGAAGAACAATTCTTCTTTTTGAAAAATATTTTTCTCTCTAGAAAACTTGAAGAAGAAGAAGAAATAGGGTTCAATCTAGGTTTTAAGGCAAGTCTCCAATTCCACCATTGAAGGCAAGCTTTTGGCATTGAGGTATGATAGTTTTCATCCATGGATTCCTTCCATTCATGGATTTCCCAAATTCTCCTATTTTCAAAGTTGGAAATCCCCCAATTGAGTTAGGGTTTTCTTATATGTTATGGGTTCTCTTAATTATTGATTTAAATTATTGAATTATGATCTTTTACACATGAATTGATGAAATACTATGGTTTTATTATGATTCCCCATGAACCCATATAATTCCCATGTTTTCCATGTTATGATGATATGATGTGGGTTTTCAATGATGAAAGGGGAGATTATTAAATTAAACATGTTCTTATGGAATTTATGTAAATGTTTAAAAGATGCTTTAAGAGTGAAGTATCAATGATGATGTTGTTGTGTTGTTGAAAATATTTTCCCATATACACATGAAAATATGATTTTGAAAGGTTTTCCCACATATAAGGGTTCCTAAGGTTGAAAGGATTTTCACACCTAAAATGAACCAATGATTAAGGAAGTTATGTTAATGTTGAGGCAAGAGACGATTACTCTTGCTCTCTATTGAATGACATTAGGCGATTACCCATGTCATGTTATGTAAGGACAGGAGGTGATTACTCATGTTCCTTTAAGAGCTAAGATTAATAGGATTAAGAACTATTTCGTGGATGTTAAGCTTCGTACCGAGTGGACAAGTGGCGATTACCCAAGTCCTATAATCTATGTGCCAACATAGGATTGTCTAGATAGACATTAGCTAGTGGATCCACAATAGCTAGAAGTTCATAGTCCTTACCTTGGCGAGTAGGAAAACTCTTTTTGGTGTGAGAGACACCAGATTCCATGTTGCTAGCTCACATGGTCTTATATGTCAGTTAAGGATACTTCCCACAAATATGAAAAATTATGATGAACCAAGGTTACTTCAAGAAGTATATTAAGTACGTTTTAAGATGTGTTCACTTGCATTGATCATGTTTTACAACTTATGTTTTCTAACATTTGAGATTTTATGTTTTAGCATGATTATTGCATACCCATGAAAATGTCCCGTTTTAGCATGTTTTAAATGTTTTATTCATGGTTATCATATTTGGTACATATTTTGTACTAATGCATACTATTGCCTACATTTCCCCAAATGTAGGGTCCGATAGTCAAGGTTCTTAGTTTCGTGGCTAGATGTTGATTTGATAGATTTTTGAGCTTTGGTGAGTCCTCATGCTTCGAGGACGGATGTTCATTGTTTCAATTTTCTTTCTTACTTTCAGTTTTGGACATGATGTATGGGCTAGGCACAAGTTCATTTTTATGTGCTAAATGGCTAATGAGAAAAGTGTTTAGACTTCCACTTCACTTTTATAAAACTTTTGAGACTTGAAATATTGTTCTTAATCTCTTTTGTTCTATTTCTTATGTTATGAAAGTTAAGTGCCTTGTATGTGGCCTCTTGGGGTCCTATTCGCCATGTTGCGCCTAGGGGGTACCTTGGGTCCTGAGAGTACACCCAATTTTTCATATTTATATGTTAAAAAGGTGTATTGGAGATCCAACATGTATAGTGCAGACAACCAAGGTATAGATATCAAAGGAGCTATCTTATGAAGAAGTTCATGTTGCCATAGTAGATCGCCAAATAATAAGGTAGAGAATTAAGGATATATTTTCTGTAAAGGTGTTGTGGCGGAGCCGTAATGTTGAGGAACTCACGTGGGCAGTTGAGGAGGACATGAAATCCATATATCCCCACCTATTCGTTCCTTCAAATAAGTAAACCAGGATTTGAGTATATGAGGTATGTTACTTATA
The DNA here is from genome assembly GCA_029582605.1 of Solanum gracilifrons. Classification (NCBI taxonomy): domain Eukaryota; kingdom Viridiplantae; phylum Streptophyta; class Magnoliopsida; order Solanales; family Solanaceae; genus Solanum; species Solanum gracilifrons. The sequence continues at coordinate 998 of JAJOOH010030821.1, read as the reverse complement.
TGTTATATGGGTTACTTTATTGTTTCCTATGATGTCAAAAATACTATCATCATTCAAGGACGAATGTCCCTAAGAGGGAGAGGATGTGACACCCTGTCCATTTGAACGTTGGAATTAACTTGTTCTTTTGGAATAAGAGTAAAACTTCTTAACACATTAGGAAGAATATTTTATGAGCTCTTTTTAATTGCAAAAATTTTTAATACTAAGTGTTAATGTCAAAAAAGTTGATAAATAAAAGTCGACAAAGGTTATTGTAAATGATGTTAAGAAATTTCACTGAAGTTTTGGTCAAATGTTTTTGCAATTTTCTCCTAGTATATAAAAATTTGGTATGTGAATTACCTATCAAATCGAATGTATATGAGTGTAGTTTCCAACGCACTAAACCGCTCATCTATACGACGTCATAGTAGAGAGTTATGCTCGCTTATGTGAGACTGCGCAAGTAGGCAGCTCTAGCAGGCACCCTCACTCTAAGTCGGTGAGTTTTTTAAAATTCCGCCATCTTCGTCATTTTTTTTCACAAAATTAGTAGAAAATCCAGAAAAAAATAATAAACTAGCCTTCCAATACTCCTTGGATGCTTGAATTCTCAACTCGGATGATTAACTTAAGTTGCTCTACGTTGTGAGCTCATCGTTGTGGTATAATTTTCTTTTCTATTTAGTCACAGTTTGTTGTTGCTTCCAGGAGGCAGAATTTAATAACGCATAGTTATGTTGTCTCGGGAGCTTGTTGCTCATTTGAGATGTTGTAATGTCTTCAATTGGGTTAGGTGCTGATTATTGTTGTTATTTGGCTCATTTTGTGATTTGGATTTGGCTGGTCATGAGTGTGGAAATAGTGTCTTATTGATTAGTCATGACTTATTCTTGCACCCTCACTGATAGAAGCATTCCAATAGCAATTTATCAGGCATCCCATGAGTTGGGCACTGTTGTAGTAATGCCTTGAACCTCGGTCATATCTCATGGATCGTGGGGGGGCCCCCCCCG
>JAJOOH010030820.1:0-18764 GCA_029582605.1 Solanum gracilifrons | reverse complement strand
ATACAATAATAATATATATATATATATATATATATATATATATATATCATATACTGAGATGATATCATGAATGACTACTTTCAGTAACCATTGAATGCTAACACACAACAACTAATAATAAAAGTATGTTTCCATTAACTTAGATTTTAATATATATAAGCTAGTAACTTTAGTTATTTATGATATTGGCATGATATATATCGTACATTGACATGATATCATAAATATTGATTTATTTTTCAAAAAACTATATTTTCTATTAAATTAGATTTTGATAAATTAGTGACTTTAGTTATTTTCTTTTAATTATTTCTTGTTTATTCTTTCAAAGAAAAAAGAATTCAGTCCTATATTATCAATCTAGTATATTTATATACTGACAAAATATCATATATGACTAATTTATATGTGTGATCATGTTGATATCATGCTCTTGCACAAAAAAGAAGGATGTGCAAACCTGTACTTAGTTTAGGCCGAATAAATATTGAGAAAATAAGTAAGAGGATAAATCACGATAATTAATTTACTTTTATGGGATAGTTTATATAATTTCCTTATTGAAAATCACTTTAAAAATGAGTTATGTTGGATTAGAATAAAATTAGCCCAATATAAAATTATCTTACACCCCATCCATAAAAGTTTAGGCAAATTAAGTAGGCCATCAGTTTTTGGGCCATAACACCCCCAAATCCCAATATTTTGTATACCATGGAAGTTTTTTTTTGACCCTTTCCTCAAAAAATAAAAAGGAAAAGAAGAAGAAAACTATTAACTGTATTCTGAGCTGTAACAATTTCTTTTGGACACCTTAGCTTCAGAACAAAATAAACACATAAGCAAGCACTTGTATAAACTAGACACACAAATTAAAGATGATCATCTTGAAATAAATCTGAAAAAAAAAATAATTAAAGAAGAAAAAAAAGATAGAAATATGATCAAATGTTACACTTGACATGTATCATAAAGTTATCCATGTAAGCAGCCACGTATCCTATAACAATTCCAATATTTAGGCCCAACTTCCAGCTTCACTCACCTATAAATACCCTCTTATCTCTCTCAGCCCATTTTCATTTCAAAACAAAATTTCCTTTCTCAATTCTCAATTCTCAATTCTCAATTTTCAATATTTTCCTCTCTTTTTAGACAATGTCAACAACCTCCAAGAAGTTGATCCCAGCTACATCCCGCAAGGGATGTATGCGTGGTAAAGGTGGCCCCGAGAATGCAAGTTGCACGTACAAAGGTGTACGGCAACGCACCTGGGGCAAATGGGTAGCCGAGATCCGCGAACCCAATCGCGGAGCTCGGCTTTGGCTAGGCACCTTTGATAATTCTTATGACGCTGCTGTCGTCTATGACGCTGCAGCCCTTAAGCTTTATGGTGCGGAAGCCAAACTCAATTTGCCCCATCTGTACAACATTCCAGCCCAGGATCAGTCCCAGGCCCAGGCCCAAATCCAAAACTCTAGGCCCATTACCATCATGAGCCCATCTCTAGCTCCCGTTTCAGCTACTGCTCCAGCTTCAGTTCCTGCTCCGCCTGTACCTTCCGTTTATAATGTGGCTTCGCCATCAACTTGGAGCGTAGGAACTGATTCTTCGCTATATTTCAACGATCATGATTTCGGTATCAACAATTTTTCTGCTAATGATATTCCATCTGCATTTAATTTAATCGACATTAATAAAACAGCTGATGATCATCCTGATGAATTCGTTGAAAAAAACGATAATGCTACTAACAATAATCCAAGCAGTCAAGGACTTGGTGGAGAAATGTTTAGGGATCTAAACATGAATTTACCAGAAATTGATGATTCATCAATTTGGGAAGAAGCTAAGGCAACAACTTCATTTCAAGAAGCAGTGAATGATCCAGGAATAGGTGGATACAACTTGGATGATGGCCTTAATTTTCTTCCATGGTGTGGTTAAATTATTATTATATGATGTGTATTTATATATATATATATATATATATATATGGGGAAAAAAAATGCATGCATTATATATGTATACTTGTAAAGGTATTAGAGCATGCAAGTGGATAAGGCATGTTGAAGTTTATGTATATAGAAAGAAGCTACTAAAAGTGTGTAGTCATTAATATGACGTGTAATATAGTTAGTGTGTTGAGAAGCAGTATATATGTATATGGACTGTAAAAATGTTCAACTTGTATTTAAGTTACTGTTTAAGAAAAAAATAAATATAATATAGATATATGTAAATAATATTTTGTATAAATCTACAAGTTTAGTAAGAGTAGTTTTCTATGGTGTTGTTGTGGTTGTATGTTTCTTGGAGTTTGTTTTTTTTCTAACTTTTGATTGAGTTTAAGTGTTTAGAATAATCGATATTTATATTGTGCTATAAAATTTATATTAGTATTTATTTTTTTAATATACAAGTCATATTCTCACTCTTTTTTGTGTTATTAGGTAATCAATATAAAATCTTTTAAATTATATCACGTGAAAGTTATCACCATAAAGAAAATTTAAAAAAAATCATTTGCTATATATATATGCTTTCTTTACTAAGCTATGTATATAGAAGAAGATAGTCAATTAATTAAATAATTAGATGGGCGCTCAATTTTGCAATAATATTTAATACCTCATCTTTGTGTGAAACATGTATTGGACGTATATACACCATTGAGTATATATATATATCAAACACAGTTCATACGTATGAAAATACGTGATGTTCACGTCTTCTAAAGTTATGAATGTTTAATTTATATTTTGTTCTTATCGAAAGAGTGAAGTTTCATTCAAAACAAGAATGCACTACCTATTTAGTTTTAGCGTATTATTTTTGTCCTCTTTAGACACCTCATCTCTACCTCCTCCGATCATCTCCCTCATTCTTCTGATCAGACCATCACGTCGCCGTTGCCATTGCCAACACCACTTCCTTCTTCTTGAGACTCGATCATGCACCACCTCCTTACCTCCTTCTTCTTCAGATTCGACTATCATTGCCTTCTTTTTTTACATTGGGTCATCATCATCACCACCATCTTCTTCTTCGTTTTTGACTGAATTGTCGTAGTCGTTGCAGTCGTGCCACCACACCACTTCATTTCTTTTCGGATTCGACCACCACCATCATCATCTTTTTCAAATTAAATCAAAACCACCACCACCTCTTTTGTATAAATTTACAAGTTTAGTAAGAGTAGTTTTCTATGGTGTCGTTGTAGTTGTATATTTCTTGGAGTTTGTTTCTTTTTCTAACTTCTGATTGAATTTAACTGTCTAGAATAATCGACATATATATTGTGCTATAAACTTTATGTTAGTATTTTTTTTTTTAATAAACAGGTCATATTCTCACTCATATTTTTGTGTTATTAGGTAATCAAATATAAAATCTTTTAAAATATATGACGTGAAAGTTATCACCATAAAGTAAATTAAAAAAACAACCATTTGCTATAAATATATATAGTCAATTAATTAAATAATTAGATGGGCGCTCATTCTTTGCAATAATATTTAATCTCTCATCTTAATGTGAAATATGTATTGGACATATATAACATTGAGTATATATATCTAACACAGCTTCATAACGTATGGAAATATGTGATGTTCATGTTTTTTAAAGTTGTGAATGTCTAACTTATATTTTATCTTTATCGAAAAAGTGAAGTTTCATACAAAATAAAAATGCACTAGTTTTAGCATATTTTTGACGTATTATTTTTATCCTTTTTAGACACCTCATCTTTTTCTCCTCCGATCATCTCCCTCATTCTTCTGATCAGACCACCACATCGTCGTCGCTGCCATTGCCACCACCACTTACTTCTTCTTGGGACTCAATCATACACCACCTCCTTACCTCTTTCTTTTTCAGATTCAATTAAACCCACTACCTCCTTTTTTTAGATTGATTTCATCCGTCTGTCTCTTTTGTGGAGATCTACTCCTATCCAAAGTAGATTGCTTTTTTTTTTTTGGTGTCTCAATGACTTTTTCTTTTATTGAATCATCGTTGTTATCGCCATTGCCACCACCACCTCCTCCTACCACAATAACTTCATCCTAGCTCCTAATCCTCGATCTCTCTTTAGATCCGTCCGCCACCACCATTTTCTTCTTCTCCTTCTTCAGATCCGGCCATCACCATGCACCAACCCCGTCTTCCTTTTTTTTCTATCTAAATCATCGCCACTGTTGTTGTTGTTGTTGTCACCTCCTCCTCCTTCTTCAGATTCGACTATTACCATGATTTATTTTTTTCTGATTTGTTTATTATCACCATTTTTTTAGATTGAAAAGCAAAATAACTATCAATAGTTTTTTTTCTAGATATTTAGGCGATATCACCATAGCTCTTCTTTCTCTTATGAATTCGATCACTACTGTCATAATCATCGCCACCGGTTTCTAGCTTCTTGATGAGGCTAAATGTACAGATATTTTCAGCTTGTATTTTGTCAAATTCTAGTATAATTTAAGATACCGTCTTACAAAAAATGAAAGATTTGTATTATCTTGATTATTATTTGAGAGGATAAAATTGATAAAAGGTGATTTTGGAACTATAAATTTCTTAAAGTAAAACAAATCAGTTTCAGAAAAATTATATTTGCAAGTGTTAGAGATCATCAAATTTACTTGATAGATTATTAAAATTAATTTCACTCTCCACATGTATTTTTCTAAAGAATTACTATTTTTTTTAAAAGTACTAGTATTACATTTTACTCACTAGAAATATATAAATAATTAACACCCTATGAGATTGTGTTAGTTAATTGATTTAAGACTAGTGCTGATTAAATCAAAATATTTTTCTTTCCTAAATATCTCTTGCGATTAATTAATATTTCTATTCTTCACTGAATTTGATTAGCACAATTTAGGAAATATTAATTTTTTTCAATTCTATTTCTTTTGAATCAAATCTCCTCAATAGTTTAACATCTCAATTGGACTATTTTTATTTTATTGTACTGATATTATCTTTTCAAACACTTATGGGTTTAATCTTGGGACTAAGGCTCACCTATTCAGTATTTTACTCTTTGCATTGGAGACAATTCATTTCTGATGAGAAATAATCTTACATGTATTGAATCCTTTTGCATAACATGTGTTATTTTCATAAATAACTGAGCATCTTGCTTTTCATATTTCCCTAACAAATTACTAATGTAGAATAGTATGATAATGTCATTGTTAGTTTACTGATCTACATTTTAATTTTCATTAGTAATAACATTATTGTTAGCTAACACATAATTAAAATCATTTCTATGAATATTAAATATTCATAGAAATAGATAAGTGTGACAATAATAATAATTGAAGAGAAGCTACTATTCCATAACAATATGGAGATGTAGTTTTAGGTGAAGCATACATTAAAACTGAGATAGTATTATAAATATATATCAAATTTTATCAACTATACTAACGGAAAGAAATTACTCAATTATACAGAAAAAATAAAAACAAATAAAGAAATTAAAAAATAAATTGTCATACAATTTTTTTTCTATACGCAACTATGGGCTCCTTGATCAATTTTAAATCTTGTTATATTTTCACATGTTGATGTTTCCTTGTTGCAAGTGTGAAGAGAATAAATGCAACGATCGTTTTGTATTCATTTTCTTGTTTTTTAACCTTTTTTTTTTTTTCGAACATTTTTCTTCCTGTAAGAGCTATTAGATATGATGTAAGAATATGAATAATTATTCATGTTTTTTTTTTAAAAAAAAATACTATAATTTATTTTTATATAAAATTACATGAATAATTTATGTCCTATCACTAGAAATTGACAACTCCACATTTTTCGTCAACGACAATATAAGTTAAACTTTTAGCTTTTTACGAGCTGAAAAAAGTAAAAATCACATGCTTTTATACGTTACTAATTGTCTTTAATGTGGATATACAAAATTAAATATATTTCCTAGAAAAATGAGGTATCAAAAATTATTCTTAAAATTGAGTCAGACAATCATAAAGCACGTAACTTGCACAGTTGCACGTACGCTACAAATAATTTTATGGTTATGTTTAAAAATAAAATATCATAATATTTCACACCTTACTTTTGAATGAAACATATATTGCACATATATATCATTGCATACACGTATTAAACACAATTTCATTATGTGTGAAATCATGTGATGCTCACTTCTTTTCAATTCATAAATGTCTAACTTATATTTTGTCCTTATTGAAAGAGTGAAGTTACATGCAAAAAATAAATAAAAATTCAACAACTATATATCACTTTTAGCCCATTTTTAATTTATTATTCTGCTTTAGCCACCTCGGCTCAAGCCCTTTTCTTACGATTTACGATGATTCATCCCTTGTTCGAGCCTCCTCCGATTGTCCTCCTCATTCTTCTGATTGGATCATCTTCTTTTAAAAAAATTTAATTATGATCCATAGGTCATTTCTATATATATTGAGATTTCAAAAGTCTACAAAAGTAAATAAACAAAAAAGGCCCAACGAGCAAATGAAAAAGAGACTAAAATTAAAAAGAGGAACTTTCACGTGTAGCCACTCAAAAATAGCCTAATTACTCTCTATAGCTATAGTTTGATAATTACAATTCGTAGCTACATGTTATAGGGAGGAGAGAGGCGAGCGATACTGGGAGAGAGAGGAGATAGGTGAGCGAGAGAGGGCAAAGAGTGGGAGAGAGGTGAATTGTATATATATATCGGTTAGATAATTGTATATTATACATATGTATTTGTATATATGGCGAGCGAGATTGGGAGAGGGAGGAGAGAGACGAGCGAGAGAGGACAAAGAGTGGGAGAGAGGTGAATTGTATATGTATATCGGTTAGATAATTGTATATTATACATGCATTTGTATATATGGCAAGCGAGATTGGGAGAGGGAGGAGAGATGCGAGCGAGAGAGGGCAGAGAGTGGGAGAGAGGTGAATTGTATATGTATATCGGTTAGATGATTGTATATTATACATATGTATTTGTATATTCTAGTGAATTATACATATACAAACGTGGCTAATTATACAAACTCGAAGTCAGCCCACGTAATTAATGTATAATGTTAGTCGCGAGTGGTAATTATAGCAAAGTATAGCTATGATAAGTAATTAAATAGTATAAGTTTGCTTAACCGCGTAATTTTCCCAAGTAAGAATAAATGGCTAGTCCAATCCGGCCCAATTGGAGTACTCTTTTAGATGGGCTTATGTTGTCCTCTTTGACTAAGGAAAATTCTTAATTTGGTTAAATATCTGAGTTAGAGGCTTTTTATTGACTTCAAAATCTGTAACAAAATTGCCCTACGAGCCCAAAAGAAAAACTTTCCTTCCTCTTTATTTCTTCTGACTTCTCTTTCTCCTTTTGAAATGGTTACCAAAGTGGTTTCAATAGAGGTGTCTCATCTTATATATATATATAAAAGTATCAAAACTTACTATTTCCAAAATTGAATCACTCAGAAATGAATCATGATTTATCATTAGGCACGTAACTTGCACAGCAGCTGCGATTGCTTGAAAATATCAGTTGAATCATCAGGTGGGATGAAAGGAAAGAGTGTATCTGCGCCAGTCGATGATCGAAAGCGCAATCTTCCAGCTTCAGGAACTTGACCAGGATTCGAGGATGCTCCTTGGCTCTTTTACTTCTTTCAAAGATCATATCGAATCGCTCTCTCATACTACTCATAGGTCAGCCCTGGTACATTACAATTTTTTTATTATGAATGTTACATCCAAAAAATATCATAATATTTTACACCTCATTTTTGTGTGAAACATATTGGACATATATATCATGGCATAAACATATTACATAATAAAGAGTACAGTTTTATTATGTGTGAAACATGTGATACTCTCTTTTTTTCAATTTATAAATGTCTTACTTATGTTTTGTCTTTTCCAAAAAAAATAAGTTCCGTGCAAAACAAAAATTCAAGAACTATCACTTTCTCAAATAATATATGTCATTGCGTACTTTTCATTTAAGGGTTAAAGATAACATTTTTCTTATCCACTTCTTGTGTTAGTGATTCACTATTTGCAATTAACTTAAGTGAAATATTCAAATAACTAGCAATAACTTTTTATATACTTTGATTTATGTTTTATAACTAAACTGTCTTTACAATATGTAATATCTAATTAAAGATTATCATTTTTGGATATATATTTTCTAAGAAGTAAATTGAAATAATGCACGTGCTACTCGCGTGTCAACATTAAAAAAAAATTGAATTTACAATATATTACGTGTTTTCATACATCACCAATTGTATTCAATGTTGGCGCATATCTACTCCGTCCGTCCCAATTTATATAATCACGGTCCACGGAGGCTGCTTTGGCTAGGCACCTTTGATTATTCTTATTCTGCTGGCGTGGCCTATGTTCTTGCCCTAGTACACCTACCATACTCATACGTATTACGAATGTGTTCATCAAATATCTAACTTAGAAATCTTCTGTTTAGACCGACAATGATAAAGAAGGAGATTTATGAATAATGAGATATAGAAGTTAGATGCGACGATTAGCTCAGTCAGAGTGGAAGCAGCCAGACAAGTCAGTTGTCATTAATATGATATGCAAAATTTAATATATATTTTTTTTTTTAAAGTGTAAAAAATAACTATTTCCAAAATTGAATCACAACTGAATCATGATTCATCATTAGGCACGTAACTTGCACGTACATTATAAATATTTTATTATGAATGTTACATCCAAAAATATCATAGTAATATTTTACACCTCATTTTTAGAAACCAAAAACAAAAGAGGAAACATAAACAAAAAGGCCAAACAGTACATTTTGTCTATAATTGTAGCTTAAAGTACAATATTTTCAGTATTCTACAAGTCCAGATTTGCACATATGATCACTGCCATATATAGTGTAAATGACAAGCTGAGAGAGCTTCATTTTTTGCATACTTTCCAAGAGTAAATTAACATTTGAGTAGCCTTCTATAAAATTACGTCGAAAACATCTATAATACTGCTAACAAGACGATTTTCAGTAACGCGATAAAGGGACTATCTCATTTCATGAAATAAGCTACAGAGGATTCCTCCAATTTCCAGTATCTGTTAAGAAGCCATAAAGTGTCTGCTTCAATAGCGAATCCATCATGGTTACGATGCCAGCCAAAATAGGCATGAGTTCTGTTCTTGATATCCAGTATCCCGTGTCCAAAGCTTGCTTCTCGATAGGCAGAATACCTTGGTTGTGGTTGTGTCATCCTGCAACAAATGAAGCCAGACATTTTTATTTTTTTTTGAAACTGATTAAAAAGGAAAGTAAGACAATCAAATTGAAACGATGGAAGTATACTTTGTGGCTAATCCCTCTTGATTTCCTCCATCTCCAATAGTAATATTTACCGGGGCAGACTCATCCTTAACTGGACTGCACTTTCCATTTATGATATTGTAGGCAACGTTTGATACACGCTCCTAAGATGCAGATAACAACATACATAAGTTAGCTTGAAAGATTACCAGATGAAAACAAAAGCTGTTAAATTTTAGACTGTAACTAACATGTATGGTAAGCACGGAGACTTACTGATCGTTCATAGGCATGAACATGACCAGCGAAGACAACGTCCACCTTATACTTCACAAACCATGGTTCATATATAACTCGCATTGTTTCCCCTTCCATATAGTGATGTACATAACTACTGTACATTGGACAATGCATGAGTACAATGAGCCATGGTGTCTCACTCCTGTTAACTTTAGGTAACTCATTCGTTAACCATTTCCATTGAGGAGTGTATTTACCTAGAAAAAAAAGACATACAGAGAAACTAAACTTATAGCACGACGATATTTTACAACTTTTTAAACAAATGCTAACTTCTTACCAAAAGCTGAGTAAGAAGACATGACGATAATATAGGCTGAAGCTCTCTTTATAGAGTACCAAAGCGGAGAAGTACTTTGTGATTCTCTGTAAGGCGTAGAAAATCGATGCCTGTAAGGTACGAAAGGCTTAGATTCACCCTGCAAGAAATTGACTATGCTGAATAGGAATAACTATAGCACTATCAAGATACTACCAGGAGCAACAAATGTAAAGATAAGCTAGTTATCATTGTTAAAAACCATCATCTTCCAGAATAGTTACGAATAGGATGCTTACAATTTCAGGAACAAAATCAAGTTCATGATTTCCGGCAGTCCAAATCCAAGGTTGATATGCTGCACTTCTCTCGATAAATCTTCCCCATGTATCCCATCGTATGTTGTCATGAAACGGATAATTATCAGCATAAGAGAGGTCTCCAACGAAGAGTAATGTCTGGCCTTTTAGAGGGCTCAACTCGTAATGAGTCAGTGTGCTATTTGAGTCGTATGTCTGACCAAGATCCCCTGTTCGATAAACAGAACGAGTCGAAAAAGTTTATAACTAATGTAATTAGTCCAAGCTACATGCTCTTAAAGAAAGATATATAAACATCATCGTCTCGAGGGACCTTAAGACCCGAAAAAAAAGAAGTGAGCAGTACTTTAGACATTACCAATTAGACCAAATGTATAAGGAACATCAGGTCCAGGTTTTGGAGGAGTTACAAACCAAAACTGTCTAGTTGTGTTTCCTAACCCCACTTCATAGTAGTACTTTGTATCAAACTGCAACAAGATCATCAAAATATTGTTTTCTTAAGCATTTCTAATTGTTCATTACAAACATTACGTGCCCAAATGGAATTACATTGTATGTACCTCCAGATCCTTGATGGTACAGTGATGAATATATCCAGACGTGTAATTGTAATACTTGTAGCTAACAACAAAACCATCCGCGATGCTCTTAACATTACTATTTTCAACCCAATAGAGGATTGCATTTGAGCCAGGTTCATCAGTTGTAGTCCAAGAAATAATCACACCGTTTCCTTCATGATCACCTTGTATTATGTAAACCTTCAACATTCATTTGACGGGATGAGCTAAACCAAAATACACAAGGTGGCACCATAGACAAGTAACATCAAGTACTACATACTACTCCTTCTGTCTCAATTTATGTGACTTACTTTCCTTTTTAGTCAGTTTAAAAAAGAATGACACATTTCTATATTAAGTAACAATTTAACTATAAAATGTCTGTTTTACCCTTAATGAAATGATTTATAGCCACACAAATTCTTGTCATTCATTTTAGACCACAAATTTTAAAAGTCTTCATTTCTTTCTTAAATTATGTACCAAGTCAAAGTACCTCACATAAAATGGGAAGGAGGGAGTAATATGTTTCGTCTCATCACGACACTCGAGAAACAATGGGATTATAAATAAGAACTAATGCATCAATCAATTACACCTGAATCCCAGATTAATTATAACTCTATTAAGATCAACTTAAACCTCGGATTATACTTTGCTACGAAATTAAACTCAAAATTATGAAATCAAAACTCAAAAATTAATAAAATAAAAATCAGAAAAAACCTGCTGGGGAGCATTGTAACCAGTTGGCACTCGAAATACATCACTGTTCAATGACATATCCACATTAGAATTATAATTTCTTACATAATCACTGCTAATTCCACCATAACATAACTCAATTTTGGTGCTCAAAACTAAGCCTATAAGTAAACCCACAAATCCAGAATAAACCCCTTCAATAACCATTTCTTTGATTTGTATATATTCAAAAAAAAAAAAAATTGTTCGTTTTTTTTTCGGGGGTCAAACAAAGATTTTATTTATAGCACATTAAGGTACCATTACTAGAAAGAGCAAAAATAAAAATTGTTCGGTTTGATTTGTTATGTTTATGGGTTTGATTGAAAGGGGCTCCACGTATAGGCAAAAGTGCCAACACTAATTTATTTTACATAGTGATTGATGTATATATCTGTATTATGTAAGGACCTGGAAAGAATATTCATTATTCCTCTGGAATAATGATTTATTTCATTATTAGTACAAATAATTTGATAAAATAATCTCGAGACATCAAATTAGACACGAGATAACGTTAATCACAAATATTAATTCTGACTAAAGATAGTTATTTTGGTGTGTCAAACAATTTCATTTATTTGGATTTTTAAAGTATTCTAGTTATATAAAGTGATTTTTTTTTTCATGATAAGTTTTACGGTGGTCTATAATAATGTATAATGTAAATTTAATATTATCAACCAAGAAAAAAATTATATCTGATTTCGAGATGTAAATTACAATTTAATCCTTTCTTTGTTCTTATTCTTGTGCGCTAAAATACCAAAATGAATTTAACCCAATTATCTCAATGGCCTTGGTATTCACTTTCGAACCAATTATAATCCAAACCATGGATCCAGCCCATTCAAATATGGAGAGAGTTTGGTTGTAAATTTAGGATTACTGGATAGAATACTGAAAACCGTAGAACTAGAGTCTAACTTACTTCAGAATATGTCCTCACGCTTCAAAAGATAATTCTTGTATTAAATTTCAACAAGTTAATGCATTCTAGAATGACCATATAGGTGGATGGCTTAGCTAAAAATAAGATTTGCTTTTGCTTTTACAATAGTTGTACTATATCTTGCAGATCAATTATTAATGTCAAATTTTGCAGTAAACGAAGTCGTAATAGACCAATTTCACCTTCACACACATTGGAAGAGAGGGAGTATATGTGTTGAAATTCCAGGGTAAGAATACTTAGCAAATGTTTTCATATATGTTAAATAAAGTTGCAGTTCATGTTACATTTCATTTCAACTCTTATTTCTCATTCCGGTCGACTAATGCTGGAAAAAACATGCCAAGTAAAATCTGAGTGCATATTTCTCATACCAGATCGACAAATGATCTGCCAAAGTTTCTCATCTACTCGTGGTACTCTCCTTACTTACACGGCTCACAACCACCATTTTACCTCAACAGCACTTCCTGAGCTGTGTGTGTAAGCAACAGAAAAGAAAACAGGATCTCATATTTCTTGTCATCAAGTACACTACTGAATCTTTTCTCGACACATTTGGAACAGACCTGTCCTTCATGATTTATTTTGCAGTTATCTTTTTGCAATGTTTGACCTATCCATGACTAAAAATCTGAATGATACAGACAAACCAAGCTTGAATGTGTTACGGGAGAACGACAAAGGGGACATTCAGGCTTTTCATTGCACCATTCCATTATGCAGTTCCTACAAATAGTGCAAATCAAAACAAAAAGGTAAGAGCATTATGTCTTTTCCCTCTTCTTTCACATTTACCTCTCTTTTTTAGTTTTTCTATACAGAGAAACAGTCAGGAGTCCATACCAGCAAAATACATGACCACAAGGTGTGGCTGTTGGATGTTGGCGGCTGCTTAGGCAAAGCGTGCATTTGCTTGGACTGTTTCCTTGAGACTGAAACAGCATAAGAGTAATTTGTTCGAATAATTAAATTAAAGCAAAGAAAGTTTATCACTTCTCTCTAAGTCAAATTACCTAAATGAATTATGTAGAACACTTAATTCTTGAAAGTAAAACGAAATATACCTCTGAAGTTGATGTGGATTCAGCAACCAATCCATACTTCTCAGTTTCGGCAGTTATTAGATTGCCTTGCTCATTTAAAACAGGTAAACCTCGGCCTAAAGATACAAAGAGAAAAGATTACAGCCAACAATTGAAAAAGATTGACCTACAATAGACCAGAAGAAAGGAAAAACTAACAGAGAGAGACCAAAATGTTGATCTACTAGTGCATAGTTACAGACCGAGAAAAGGTACATGACTGCAAAGACACAAAAGTAACCTTGAAGACCAAAACCAAATTTTGTGACTTCATGAAGCATAATTACTCTTTCTGCCATGATCGCATCTTCCAAATCATAGAAAACTGCATTTTGAAATTAAAATCCTTCTCTCCTCTATTGGTGTCAAGCCTCAGTCATACACTCACACCCTTGGAGCATATGATGGAAGTTCATAATGGGTACAACTATTCTTTTTCTTCAAACAATAAAATATTTTGTATTTTGGGGTGGCAAACCTAAATAAACATTTAGCGCATGATACTCAGAGAAAGTCCTGAGCATAAGTATATGCAAAAAAGTTTCACCTGCAGAAGTTCGATAGGTTCCAAAGGGTGCTTGTTGAGCAGAAGTTGAAACGGATGATAAACTACGACGTCTCAGACCTTCAGCAGCAAGAATACATAATTGAATTAGAAGGAAGACCCCTAGTATTTGATATCTGCACGACAAGAACATTTTGAGCAGCCAATAATGTCCAACTGGGATCTTTATGAAGACAAGGAGCCAAACAATCACTATTTCAGAAATGACTGTGCCAGACATAGAATCATCCACTACTGTGAAGTTTGATACAGAAAACGTTTTAAACAGTACATGAAAGTGAAATATCTGACTACCCACATCCCAAGGCACATAGAGTAGAAGACACGTCCAATGCGCAATATTTTTGGCAAAGCTAAAGAGTCTTTCCTTTTGAAGACCAGTACTCCCAATATTTCCTTTAAAATACCAGAGAAAAAGCATTAAAAAAAATATTTAAAAAAACCAGAAGCATCTGGCAGAAAACTAATAAGCACTGATACAAAAATATTTTATCCCAAGGTCAATGCGGGACGTCATCTTTGTCAAATGAAAAGACCATTTTTGTGTAACTTTCTCCTTCACAAGCAAACGAACACAAAAGAAGATTATATAGCCAGCAATCTACCAAATTTTGTCAGAGGGGTCATTTTTCAAAGAGCAGATATCTGATGCAAAGAGTTACAGACCAAACAACTATTTCTGCAACAGAAGCTTGAAGCAATTTACCTAGGTCGCTGGTTCATAGGTTTTCCAATGAACACATAGTGTATGCCCGCAGCACGTTTTGATATATGATAATAAAGTCCTGACACAGAGAATTTACTGACTTTTAGCATGTGTTTCAGAAACTAGCAGCATGTAATTGGTTTATTGAGTGGCAAATAAAGTCACCTTCAAAATAGAAGAACATGAGATTGGTCCGGATAACCAATTGCAAGATCTCACGAGCAAGGGGAAGCATCTGCAAGAATCAGCAAGAATGTATGTTGTTTTACAAAAATTGGAAGTGAAAGATGATGGAGAGTTCACCAAATGTGCACTACATACTTTTCAAGGTACTTCCCAATTATCTCTACATGTCAACTATGTCTTAGCCACTTTGGCAAGCTACAACAAAATAAAGGAGTTGAACATGACAGTCAGCAGTTCTGGCAGCTTCAAGGTTAGCCATCAGTAAATAGGGTTTTGTCGGGCCACAAGACATTCTATTAGGGTGGAAGTAATTCTAAACCTTTGTCCTAGGTATATGGAATATCACAAATATTAGCTTGCAGTATTGCTCCACGAGGACCTCTGGACTTAACAACTGGCGAGTGCACAAGATCCAGAGAGTTAAACACCAGCCAAAAGTCTAAAAAGTGTTGCAGGAAATCCAGGGAGTCGTAGATGCTTCATAAGGTTCAAGAGAATGTCCAAATTGCAGTATAATTTTTAAAAAAAAAAACAGATTTCCAACTCAGAAGAAATCCAGCTTAAGATTTAACTGAAGCAACTTTATCCATTGAGTTTTGTGGATAACATCTATGACAAAGAGTTATATATACAAGTCAGAGAGAAACACATAATTTAATGCCCAGACTTCAGCAATCTGAGATAACAAAAGCTTATGAAGAAAGGGGTGTACCGAAGGCCACCTTCGAACTGTATACAACCAGAAATCCCTTATCTTGGCTTTCAATCTTGAAAGAGCTGAAATTGATGGAGCGGATGTTGAAGATGAGTGTATCTCAAAAGTAGGTGACGCCTCAGCTTCGTTGCTTGAAGTAGGATCATCCCCAAATGCATAGTCCGCCATTGAATCAGCCAGGGTGATGCCATGGGAAGCTGCTCTAGAACTGAAAAACAATACATCATAAATAAAAGGCAATAAATATTGGTGGTTTGCAAAACCATACAATAATAAATAATTGTTACAAGGAAAAGTAAGAGGTGCGGATGTCTTTATATGAAGTCTCCGAGAAATGTAGATGAACCTGACTCTTTCTGCAATATATGGAACAGCTGACTGATAAAAAATAAAAAGAGCACGTCTTGCAGGTGTTGGGGAAAGTCCATATGGTCCTGCAACCTGTAATACCAAATTGTAATTCGAACATAGATACTTTTGCACAGAAGAACAACAAAATTTGCTGATGCAGTAAATTAGATGGTAAAAATCATATAATTTAGAAAAGTACACCTGTTTTTGAATTCTTTTGTATAAAATATTTAGACTAAGACTTGTTACTTATCAGAAAGAAAGAATGTTCTAGTCTAGCACTCCATAAAACTTCTAGTTTGTGTTGAGTTAAATTCAGCAACATAAACTAAAGGGGAGAGAGTAGTAAACATGAGTAAAGACAAAATCCACAACAGGAGAAAAGCCAAACGGCTCAAGACACTTAGACACGCTGTAGAAACAGCAAAACATAAATTCATTCAACCTGAGTGATATCACAGTATTCTTCTCCTAATGTTTGCTTCCCTGCACCCGTTGTCAGCATATAATAGAGCATCTGCCCTAAGAGTTTTGCCTGAAATGAAAAATGCGCCAACTCTAGTATTAGGAAGTAATGACTATCCTTGTGGTATAGATTCTAGGTTAACAACTTATAAAATTAGAACCGTTAGGCTTCACGAGTAAGACCCACGGGCTATCTAATGTCATTTTGGATCCACAAAAGAAAAGGAAAGGGTAAAAGAGGAGAGGACTGATACAATTAGTTTTGAGGTCAGGCATGGTTGGAAGAGAAAAACATAATTCTTCTTTCCCATCCAATTTCTACAGCAAAGAGTAGAATTATGAACAACCACTAATTGATAACATTGTCGGTCATCTTCATGATAAGCCACCAAAATAAGCAAGTTGCCCTTGCACTATAATATCACACTGTTCTCATGATGCCAGGTCATTCTAATCATTTTCACTTCTTTAAATTGAAACTCCTACCCAATATAAAAGGAGTACACAAAGTTTTCCTCTGACTAATACCTACAGTCATTTTCAGATTGTCACTTGTAGTTTTCATTTATTTCTTGGATATCCTAACCCATACAGAACTCCAGACTCTAACCACCAGGTCTTACCCCAGCCAAAAGAGGATCAGAGGAAAAAAAACATTCTACGAAAGCTCACAGTAAGAGATGAGGGTGATTCAAGCTGAAAAACTCCCCATTGCAGTTTTCTCAATGATTCAGATTTTTCAATACCTCAATTGGAGTAAATTTCATTTTGATTAGTAATACATCACTTGGCAAATGGATTTTGCCATGAAGTTCATTATTCTACTAAACAGAGCAATATCTCAAGGTACATACAAGGTCCCTTATCCACTATCAACAATAATAAAAATTGAAAACAAAAAGAATCGGATTTTCCAACTCTTAAGCAACAAAACTCAAATAAAAATTAAATATTTTTCTCATTAGGTAACAACCCATACAGAAGCAAATAAGCTTAACAAAACGAATTACCTCATTCTGGTAAGTTACAGCGACTCTTGTACCTGAAAAACAACAATTTTAAGTTTTCCGAAAGATACATAGATAGGTAGTGAAGCTAATCACAGAAAGGGTAGTAAGAGAGACCGAAGAGGTGACGAAAAGCATCACGGCAAGCTTCATAGACGAAGGAAGCATACTGGTCATCTTTCTCAGCAGCCCTCATAATCTCCGGCTGCGCCGCCAGCGGAAACCTCTTGACGCTGCTGCTGGAAGTGGAGGCGCCACCGCCGTCACTGTTTCCGACATTGGTTGAAGTTCTAGAAGCTTCTCCCAATCCCATGGTTCAGAATTCAGATATGCAAATCGGTGCTCAACCCTAAAGCAGTGGCTATAGGCCAAAAAAAATAGGGCTCTCAAAATTACAAATCCTCGAAAGAAGCAAAAATCCCCAAATTCAGTTCAGGCAAGATTTAACGAAGAACCAAAAGCATCGAGTAGAACACAGAGACAAAAGAGGAAGGAGATAACAGCATTGGAAGGACCAAAATACCCCCCAAGTAGAATATAAAAAATTACTCATGCATTTATTGTTACTGTTAATTTAAAAAAAAATATTTTGTTAGTAAGTTCTTACCGATTATTATGCACATAATTTCAAAACTTTACTATTCATGTAATTAATTTTGTATGTCAATAAGTTAGCATTTCTCTATGATAGATTGAGAGGCAACTTTGTTAAGAAAAAAATTGTTAAATTTAAGTTTTTGTTTTGAGTCCGTTTACACATGTCTATAGCTGGACTGTCAAAAAAAATTATTGGCAAGGAATTTCTGAAAATTGAATAAATGAGGTGAAAAGGATGTCGAAATCAATCTTTTTTTGTCATGTATCTTACATTCATTATTTGGCTTTTGATTCACAAATGGATTATAATTAATCTGAATTAGTTTGTCAAAAGTCATTCATTTCAATTGATTTTGAGAATAATTAACTATAGCTAGTTGTATTGTGATGCCTTGTGTGGTAATATTATAATTATTCTTGCTTATGCATATTGTCTTGAACTCGCCGTCAAATGTATGTTATGTGAAGAGAAATTTTAGATATGGCTTGACTTAAAAAATGACCTTGGACCCTCTTTGAATAGTTACTCTGTCTAAATTTTTCCTTTCCTAACGACCTTAGTCAACTCCGTTGAGCTTTAACCTATTCATTGGAAATCATGTAGCACCTTCTTTAATCCATTTTCCT
>JAJOOH010030819.1:0-10970 GCA_029582605.1 Solanum gracilifrons | reverse complement strand
ATTCAAGGTTCATAAGCTCCAAAACACAAAAACTCGCACCAAGACCAAACGAACGACCAGGTGACCGAACTGTCAGTCCCAGCAAGTCATAAATGACTTGGGGTCGCTATAGGAACGCTCTAAACGACACACAAAAGTCAAGACACAGAAATGACCATGAGGGTCATTACACTATGTGAAGAGCATAGCCAGCACCAAGGCCGGATAAAAAAGCAGTGTCGCAGTATGTAGATGCAAGCATAAAAATAGCTAACTGTGATTTATCCTCTGCTCTGGATACTATTTGTTGCGACATGCTACTTGGATGTGTGCTACATTGTCAAAGTGGAGTTGGCTTGAATATAGCGGAACGGATATAGAGAATTTATATAGTTGGTCTGAACTATGTTCGGGAATTGAGGTGTAGTTGATAATATCAATGCAGGAGGATTTTGCAATTACCACCAACAAAGAAAAGACTACATAGTGATTAAATTGCTTTCTTAAAGAAGTCTTGGTATAAGAGGGGGAGTGAATATATTGTCGCAATTGGGTTACTTTGAGCTATTACTTCTTTCATTTGTAACAACTTCATTGGTGCTGCAGGGGGAGTATTTATGTTTAGCAGCGGTTGATTTTTTTGTTGAGAGGTGTTGTTTTAGACTGGGAATATCTTGTTCAACAATTGATCTTAGATTGTATAAATGGGAGTTGATGCATCAAATAATATTAGTCTTAGGTATTTGCTCTAGATCTCTTATCCATCTAGCTCTTTGGTATGCAACTGTTCTGGAAGATCGAGACGTTAGGTGCTCATTATTCACCAGGATAATGTAACCCAGCATATCTTGGTTTTCAGTTGTTAATCATTTGTTTTTCACACCACATATTTTTTTAATGTAGTAAGCTATAATATTTGTGTCACTCCTTTTAATTAAAATGGAAAATCTCAACATATAGTTAGTGAACATAATTGTTAATCAACCAACTTTCTTTCTCAGGAGAAAAGTTCTAGCCCAGTGACTAAAGAAGAGCTTGGAAGAGCTACTTGGACTTTTCTTCACACACTTGGAGCTCAGGTCAAGTATCCATCTTTTCTATAGCAGCAGTTCTCTTTCTACTCAGCTTTAAAAACCTTGCAATGAGAAATTTTAGCCCAAGTTGTTAAGGGATTTCAGTTGAACAGTATTTAGATATAAAACATGTTCATTAATTTTATCGATACCATAGTTAAGAGAAGTGAAACCACTTATTACCCCTCTAATTGTTTGATCATGATCATTAATTCTTCTATTTTGACAATTAATAGTCTGGTTTTTATTTTATCCTACAGTGTTATTATATATTTAGTCTACCTGATGCTCTTGATGGTTAATAAAAATGTCTTTTAAGCACGGACACCATGGTTGTAGAAATGGTCTTTTGGAAGTGTAATTATACAATAATGGTCCTCAGGGTAATCCTTATCCGCATAGTTCTCTTTTCTTTTTGTGCTCGAAAGTAATACTTTTTTCTCATTGAAATTTCTTACCTGTTGACCTTTATGATCATGAGCTCACTTGTTCCTTTTTTCCAGTATCCAGACAAGCCAACCAGACAACAAAGGAAGGATGTGAAAGAACTGGTACGGTGCTCGGTCACCCTAAATGACTGTTTTTTCTTGATCTCAAAATTGTGTTTGAAAGATGATATTACATTAGGTCAACGGAGCTACTTTAGAAAGTTGAGGGCTAAATCTGCTAATAGTGATTATCTAGGGGTAGAATAGTTTTCCCTTATCCCTAGTTCATATGGAACAAAATTCCGTTCTTTTCTTGAGCTTTTCATAAGCAATGAGACAAAATTAAGGTGACTGTCAGTATGGGAAGTGTTACACATCGATGCGTCCATTTTATTGCAAGTTCTTCCATTATATACTTCATGACCTTGAGGTCCGTATCACATAAGGATTCTGCTCATAGGTTTGGAGAAAATATTGAGGCTTTTTAGAAACTAAAGGATTGCTTTTGTTGTTTGCCTGCAGATGGCAATATTATCTCGCATGTACCCTTGCAACGAATGTGCAGATCACTTCAAAGAAGTTCTAAGGTACCTAGTTTATGAGCTTTCTCGAGAGCAATAGCGATGGGGTATATTTTCTTTTTACAGAATTGTCCAGTTCTTTTTCCAATTCTAAAACTGTTCAACTTATTTGGTATGGGATTGGCTTAACATTCCCATGTGGTAGACTTTGCTAGGTGCACTTTTTAAAATGTGATTGGGGCGCGCCTCAAGGGTGCTTTGGGGCGAGGCAAGGCAAAGCAAAGCACCTTCGAGTGCACTACAGAGTTTACTGCTTGCGAACATCGATGCACACATGTGGGTGTCTTGTGCTTAACACTGAGGTGCACGATGGCCGAACTTTATATGTCCTAGTCTGTGATGGACAATTTGCCACTTAGTTATAAATTATTATTTTTTGTGATGGCCCACTTGGTGATTGACTTTCATTGTATTCTTTATTGTTGTCTCCACAAAAATCATACCATTAAACTATCCTTTTACTCCCAAAACGTAGTTCTTGCTGACACGTGACAAATTCCTTTTCCATCATTTTCTTTACCTTTCGCTGTCCTACGGGTTAGGCTTGGGGTAGTTTGACGCCCTACCTGTTTCTCCCTTAGTACCAGCAGTATTAGCAGTTTTCACCTGTGATTTATGTGGCTACCAATTGTGTCGTGTGTTTTGGTTATCATTTTACTTTGATGTTTACTGTCTCCTTTTTCTATACGATATGTGATGCTTCCTCTAGTACTTGTTATGCTTGTTTTCTTTTGTATATTGTGTGGTATCTGTTACCTGTGTTGGAAGTCTTTCGGAAACTGTACCTGTCAGGTCTGCTTACATTCTACCCTCCACATACCCCACGTTGTGAGATTACACTGGGTATGCTGGTGGTGGTGGTGGCTGTGTACATAAAGAGTCAAGTGCAAAAAGAGATGAGTTGCAAGCGACTGAGTCAATGGTGGACATTAAAGGGCAGAAACCAATTAGTCTGCTGCCATAAAAATGCTCAAAAAGCTTAATGAGTTTCTTCCTGTATGTTATTGAACTTTGTTGCTCATGTTCTTTACAGAGCAAATCCTGTACAAGCTGGATCTCAAGCTGAATTTTCACAATGGTTATGTCATGTGCACAATGTTGTCAATAGAAGGTACTGCGACTTCCCCTTTTTTAACCCGACCAATCATAACCTTTACTTCTCTCTGCTGATAAATGAACTTGTCTAATCCCCTTTATGTTCATTATAGAAAGATTCTCTGGAGTTGAGTATTCATCCGGTGACAGAACTACTTTAGTTAATTGCTACTGTTAAATGGACCTTGCATGACTCAACCCCAAACGCTCCAAGCCATATAAAATCATGTGGGATCTTGTCCTGGCTGATGTGGGACATGCACATCACCCCCCACTCCAGACACAGACCGGACTGGAGCGTTCACAATCATGAACTGGGGGTATATTCATGATCGCCGCATGGTCCAGGGTCCCCACATCAGACCCAATGGCCCAACTCTAATACCATGTTAAATGAATCTTGGGTCTAATTCAACCCCAATAGCTAGCTCAAAGGGAGGAGGTTTGCCCAATCCATAAAGGAGTCCCAAGATCTTATTCCTGTCCAATATGGGACATTCTCATCAGCTTCCCAATTTTTTCTTTAATGGGTCTTTAAAAACTTTATCTTTATCAGATTAGTTCTTCTGTCTCTTTTAAAAACCGATACATAATCTTATTACTGTATGTCTGAAGCAAATTTCAACAATTTTATACAGTTTGAGCAAGCCTAAATTTCCATGTGACCGGGTTGATGCTCGGTGGGGCAAGCTTGACTGTGAGCAGCGCGCATGTGATTTGCAAGGCACTGATAAGTTTTGGTTTTGACACACATACTGAAGCTCTTATATCAGGAACATGACATACAAGAAAAGATGATCCCAGATTTTGTTGCATCATTCAAACCTCCAATCCAAGGAAACAAGATGCGTATTTTTGACTTTGAGAGCATTCAGTATGTATTATATAATACCTCTTCATTGTTGAAAACTTGATGTGGCAACCCTTTCCAAGGTGAAGCCTCTGTTCCCAGAGAAATGTAAATTTCTTTCTGCAATGCAAAGTGGCATCTGTATCTATATTCTTGAATGCTGGTTATAAACCTTTGAAAGCCTGGAAGAGACTGAAGTAGTGTTGATGTTTTCATTTTTGGCTTTCAGCACTTTAAGTAACAAAAAAGTGGCAGAAAATTACCCGACATCCGAAAGAAAAAAATCGCGAGGCAAAAGATTATATATATTTTTTATGACAAGGGAAACCCGCATCCGCTACTCTTTAGGTGCGCACAAAGTAAAACCCCCGCTCCTATGCAATAGCTCGCAAATGAGGTAACCCACACTAGGCAAGCCCGGTGTGACGAGCTCGACCCAGAAGCGAAAGCAAGGGGTTTCAAACTTGAGACCTTCAACATGGAAGTCCCAAGCCCAAACCACTAGGCCACCTTGAAGGGTAAAGATTATATTTTTGTATCATGATATAACATAAGTTATGCTTACAAGGCAACACAAGTTATGCCACGTAATTCTAATAGAAGTTATGTTGGAGTCATAAGTTCAGTACATAACCCACGACATAAATAGGCAAAAGTTCAGTTTTAGAATTCACAAAGTTATGCCTAACATTTATATCTTGTGAATTAGATGTTATGCAACTTATGCCGGACAAGGCAAAAGTTAAGGGTACTTCAACTCATGAAATTTCATTATGTAATGAGAAACAAAGCCAAAATTTAAAGACCACCCCGAAATAGAGGCCATCCTTGCAAAAAACTTGAAGAACATTATAAAATATTCTACAAATTCCCTTCCCATCAATCTATGTTTCATTGAAGCCATTTGGTAATTCCTGCTTATCTATGTAAAAAATTATGGCAATCATACCTATTTTTATGACAAGATAAATAAATATCCAGAAGGTATTCTTGCAAAAATAGTGTCAAATGAAATTTATTTTGGTTATTCTAAAGTCAGTACAACCTTTAGAAGGGATAAACTCTCATTAGACCTTAGGAAATATGTACTTGAGAGTATAACAACATATTCAATATAGTCCCACAAAATAGTATCTAGAGAAGGTAGAGTATACACAAACCTTACCTTTTTAGAGAGTGTTTCATACACGTTGATCAATGAGCTATTAGCCTAATTAACAAGTGCCATTTGGTATTCAGTAGTGTGACGAACGAATATAAAATCATTCAAGAATTTTAGGAACAGTAAAAGATCTAACTTCTTCACCAGTCCATGCCAAAATCATGAATCATTCAGAAAAAGTAAAATACATATGTGACTCTTTTATCCAATCTGATAAAAGCTATAAAGAAGAGTAGCGTGAACCAGTGTCGTAGACGCGACCACCTAGTCCAAGCAAACTAAAAGAAAGATTCAATACTATTCTAAGCAGTTATTCAATAATAGCGTGAACCAGTTTCATAGACGCGACCGCCTGGGTATTGTACTCTAGGTTCATATCCGTGATCCCTTCCACTGTTGCCAAGATATCGAGCATTCTCCCTGTAAGAGTCATAACTATCAGCATTATAGGCTGCTTGCCGTTCTCCTGCTGGAGAGTTATAGGCAACTTGTCGTTCCCCTGCTGGAGAGTTTGCCACATATCCACGAGCATTGTTAGCGCTCATGTTGCTGTGTCGATAGTTTTCCAAAGCAACTTGCTCATACTGTTGTTTTCTGGCATGAGACTCCCTTCGAAGGACTTCATCTCTGTGATTAGCTTGCCGGGCGCGAAGGGCAACTAGCTGTTCTTGATATTGTGTGTTGATTGCATTTATCCGCTGAAATATAAGCCAAAAATGTTACTCTCATTAAAACAAGATTTCTATACCAATAAAAGCTTAACATACAATGTCACATACAGAAACATCGAGAACCTCTACCCTCAATACTTAGTTGTAAACCATAACTGATCTAAAAGCAATACTAGGAAGAAAATCCTGCAAGATTTTGCAGTGTATTGTCCATATATGTGCGACTGCCTTAATTATATTACTTAATATTTCAATATCAAAATTCTATACAATAACATAACATAGTTACATGACATGAATACAAAGTAAAGAAGGAGTAACATCATAAACTGGGAATCTTAGCATCCTTATATAAGCCATAGATGTTGTGAGTACCATGCTGATTTTCAGTTTCATGTCTGGAAAGATTTTCTGTACTTTTATCTATCTACTTCTCGTGATGTTTTGGTTCTCTATTTGAGTATACTTTTCACAAGAAAAAGTATCAGGTTCTCCATTTGAGTGTACTTTTCACCAGAAAAAGTATCCCCTCATTTTAAATGTGGCTCTAGGGAAAAGAATATTTATTACAGAAGAAAAATGTTTTTGCATGCAATTATTCCCACATCAAAGTTTGTTAACAGTTTGAACTTAATTGAACATAAAACTGTAACTTAACTCCACATCCCAAGTAGAACAACGTCGCAAAACTGAGAATCCCCGAAGGAGACAAATGTCTAGCCAGGGTTTAGAAGGAATGCCATTCATGGTGATGAGTGATGACATATGAGGAAGCCCGTAATTCACCTAGTTCATTTTCTTTATACAATGCTGTCCGAGTCAGATTCTGCATACCTGAATTAATTTCATGGAATACCTGCTACCTCCAACTAGTAGAGGTATACGCCAATGCTTGAACAGATGGGATGAAATCAGTGTTGTTGCCTCCACTAGAATTTGAACCTGAGACCTTGTGGTTCTCAACCCACTTTAGTGACCACTGGACCACACCTTTAGGTGCTCTATAACTCACCTAAATCATAACCATTTAACTTATACTGACAGGAAAAGAAGATAACAACCCATATTTTTTTTTTCTTCTTTTCTAAGTATTTCTAGGTTAATGTTTCTACATCAGCTAAATCCTGTTTGACAAACTTGAAGAGAATGAAGCCAACCTCAATTGAGGTCACATACCATCTAGTAAGGTGACTGCTTGCTCTTCAATGTGTATACATACTAGGTTGCTGCTATAGAAATTCTGATGGAGGAAGTTTAAAGAGACATAATGAACTCAAGAAAAAATCTATCTACGCTTTTAGTCACCATCCCTGTCAAGACATGCATAGTAGCACATTCTTGTTAATTTTTTCCCTTCGCTTTAAATAAGTAGAGAATGATATTCTAGTCTTGTAAACGAGCACGGATATAAGCTTCTTGATAATTTTTGGCATAAATACTTTAATTTGTATTTAGCAGAACTTATGCTTTTGAATAGCAGAACTTAGATCTGGTTCACAATTATGCTAAAGCTTGACCAGTAAGTACGTATGTCCTAATCCTAAGTTGATTTGAAGTTAGATCTTAACTGGTACAAAATACTGGATGAAACATTAAAATTTTGCACCAGAAACAGGGAGGAAGTACAAGGATTATGTATTTCCACTGAGAAGAAAGGCTCAAAAAATTTAATGCAACATATAAAGAGAAAAGAAGGTTCCACACTAATTAGCAAAATAGCTGAAAATGCATAAAACATCAGCAAATCTATCACAAACATTTTTATTCAACCTCCCCAGTCCCCCAAGCTTCATCAGTTACATACATATATTTAGGAAGTAGAAAATGTGAAGATAAAAGCCTCAGAAAAGTTCTAGACTCAGCAGCTAATATCCTTCTTTCACACCATGTAATAACTTATAGCCACAAACTTAGTTTGGGTATACAAGTTCTCTTGATAAGACAGACACTGTGTAACAAGGAAGTTGCAGATTTCTATTCTGTGAAACCAGTATTATATCTAAGAAAATTCATTTGTATCTTACTGAAGAAAGTAGGTATGATAATTTCTCCTCTAGTCATAACTATTCACTGCTGTTCTACCCACGCAGGGTGGGCACTAGAAAGCAGCCAAGGAATATGGATAAAAGTTTCAGTACCTACTATATATGCAAGAAGGGGAACAGATTATAGAAGGAACATTGAAACAGTCTAACCTACCTAAATTAGACGTTCAACATAAACATTTTTTTGAAACTTGGAAGTACAAGCTTAACCTTTGATCCTATTCATATATTGCAGACTACTTGGTACATTAAAATATTATTTTTTTATAACTGGTAAGATTGTATTCTTCGGCATTAAGGGCATGTTGGCCACCTCCAAAAGTTTGTAGCTACTACAAGTCTCCTATCAAGTCCATTCAGCTTAATAAAATTGATTAAAATATTGGAAGAGGGCACAGAGACATTGCTCAAACTCATTGAGGGAAGACAACTCCAGTAACGATGTCCATAGGAAACGTTCACTCATCTACAGGTACAACATTTTATTGTTCACTCATCTGAAGATGCTCTAACCATTGCCATTAACGATCTGTCTTTATGAGTAATAGCAACATCAAACAGCCCTAATGCTGTGTTTTGTATGCAGCTGCTAACACCAGCCTTTCCTTGCTCTGAACTGTTTACCCAGTGATAGATAAAATATTTATACAAATCATATGAATCACAATGACTGAGATGATGAGATCATTAAGCAAACACGACTAAAAGTTACGATATATTTTGATGGAGGAGTTGTGATATATTGTCAACACTGTCACAAACTTCATACAAGCTCCAAACTTGATGTACAACTAATTGACCAATAATAAGATTATCCAAGTGAACTAAGCATCCAAACTCCACAACCAAGCAAACTGAATCAAATATAATATGAGGTAAGGAGTAAAGCTTTATCAGGCACAGACAAGCACAGTTTCCAAAGTATTTTTGGCTACAGGCCCTTGGATATGGCACTTTAACATGTTTACTAGGTTTTGATCTGATATATTTTTACGTCATACTTTGATCTGTTTTACTGTAGCAGATAGTGCTCATTAATCTAAAGATGGTTGGACAAAATATTAAGGTAAGGTATTGATTTTCTGTTCCAAGAAACTTGAAGAGAAGATAAGTTGTGAGGAATTGCAAGAATGCTCTTTATTGATAAGAACTAAGATGTTAAGGGAATATTTGTGTCTCTCAGTTGGAATCATGCAATTGCACGGGGTTGACAGCTATGGATATTTGTAGAAATCAAAAGCTGGGCAGAAGAACTCGGAAGGGAAGGGAGTCTCTCCATGTATGTAAGCATTAGTATATCCTAAAAAAGATGTAGAAAATGCATAGTGTGGCATTACCCTTTTAAATGCACCTCTTTAGAACTTGACATTAATGAAGAATTCACTATGTTATTGGAGCACTTAAGTAAACTGAACTAACCTCCCTATGCCTAGAATTTTCGGCATCCTCTGCATCATTTTGCTCCTTGGTCAGTTTCATTATATCATCAAGGAATTTCTTTTCAAGACCTTCCAAAGTCTGCTGTACAGGCTTATCTTCATAACCAATATCCATGTCTTCTTCACGAGGCTGTGCTCTGGGATCCTTGCCACCTTGATTCTCTAATGCCAACCTTGGATCAGACCTCTGGCCCTGGTAGTAGGATCTAGATGCTTCACTCCCCTGGCCTATAGGAAAGGCACTGTTGAATGAGTTGAAACATAGAAAGACAAGCACTACTTTCCAAAAATAAAAAAATGCTGATACCACCTTATAAAAGTTACCTATGTATCACTAGGACAGTATAGTGCCTTTAATCAGAATGAGCAAATTCAATACTTCCAAACACATTCTAACATTCATAAGTCAGCATTATTAACAAAATAGGAAGGTAAGAAAGAAGTAAACCCGTTTTATGAAAGGCAGCAATAGTCCGAAACAACTACAAGGCTGCATTATAAAGCTTTTGAATATATCCGTTCCATGACTTCAGTGGTAGTTGCTGGGAGCGATCAAGAAGGTTCTGGACCTCATAGTACCCACATATGACAGATCTGTGGAGCCTTTTTGCATTGAAAACTTAACCAATAATCAAGTAGGAACTGTAGCTATGGATGCCACAGATTGTCTAATAAGAGGAATGCAATTGTTCCCTTCTGTTGTAATTCAATTTGTACACTTTGACTTTTAGGCATTAGGAGCACTTTGACTTCATGCTTTAAATTAGATTTTGTCTAATCTAATTCCTTAGGAGATAAAAATTCAACTAGCACCCAAGGGTACCGCCTAGTGGTCAAAGTGTGTGCAAACCTTACAGACAGATTTAAATCTCAGTAGAGATAATAGGCACTAGTTGATTTCTTCCCATCTGCCTAAGCCTTGGTGGACAAAGTTACTCCGGTATCCTTGATGAGAGGTAGCAGGTAACCAACTGAATAGTCGAATTACGCAAGATGGCCCCGACACCACCATTATTTTAAAAGAAAAAAATTATCAGATAGTTTGAAGTGATCTTCATTTTCTAGTTGAAGTTACATATTCCTTTATTTCAAAGGTTCTTATTGTCTTAGTGTCCCTCTATAAATTAGACCCTATGTATTTTGTTGCAACTGTATGAATTAAAATGCTTGATGCAACTGAAAAATTATCAGATAGTTTGAAGTGATCTTCATTTTCTAGTTGAAGTTACATATTCCTTTATTTCAAAGGTTCTTATTGTCTTAGTGTCCCTCTATAAATTAGACCCTATGTATTTTGTTGCAACTGTATGAATTAAAATGCTTGATGCAACTGAAAAATTATCAGATAGTTTGAAGTGATCTTCATTTTCTAGTTGAAGTTACATATTCCTTTATTTCAAAGGTTCTTATTGTCTTAGTGTCCCTCTATAAATTAGACCCTATGTATTTTGTTGCAACTGTATGAATTAAAATGCTTGATGCAACTGAAAAATTATCAGATAGTTTGAAGTGATCTTCATTTTCTAGTTGAAGTTACATATTCCTTTATTTCAAAGGTTCTTATTGTCTTAGTGTCCCTCTATAAATTAGACCCTATGTATTTTGTTGCAACTGTATGAATTAAAATGCTTGATGCAACTGAAAAAT
>JAJOOH010030817.1:0-17902 GCA_029582605.1 Solanum gracilifrons | reverse complement strand
CTATTATAATTCAAATATCTACTCCCACTAAAACGACAATACTAAAATTTCTCGAATTCTAAAAATCTAAATAAGACAGTTACAATAAATCAAAGAGGATGGGATATAAGTAAATGTATAGCTAATAAGTACTATATCCAAAAGCTAAGTCAAGCCAAGACATAAGTCAATGAAGCGACCGTGCTAGAACCACGGGACTTGAGGGGTGCCTTACACCTTCCGCTTGATCAATAGAATTTCTTATCCAGATTTTTAGTTCGCAGACCATTAAAAATTAGAGTCAACTTCTTTTTGATTAGGGGTAAAAATTAGGTGACTTGGAACACCAAAACTCAATTCCAAGTGGCGACTCTGAAATAAAATAATCCCTTTTCGAAACGTCACTTTAATTGGAGAAACTCTATTTTTCAAACATTTTCGTTTGGGGAAAAATAGGGGTGTGACAAATGTATGCTTATGATGTTAATTGTTGTTTTTCAGTACATGTTTTAAATTGTGTTGTTTATCTTTCTGCAAAGTTATTGTCTCCCGTTATATTGAACATATACACATAAAGTAGGTATATTGATTGTGCAGAAAATAATTATTGTACTCAGTTCCAAGAATACATGTTTTGATATTCTACATAAAATTCTATGACTTAAAAGTACTATATATAAGGTTACATATTATCTATTTTAACATAGATATGAAGTCTCTCACTTATCAATTGAAGAAATTCATTATGCAATTTCAAAATTTATAATTGCTTTAATTTCATGTACAAGCGTAATTTTTTTTTTTAATCTGTTAACAAATTTTTGAATTATTCCCTGAGACATATATCACAATTGTATAATCTATGAAACTTAAATGTGTTCTTTTCTTAAGAAATGCCTTTGTATATATATTCTTGTTTTTCTTCTTAATTTTCCTTCTAATGTTGATTAAAGAACCAATAATCTATTATTTCCTGAATAATTCATTAATTAGAGGTTCTTGATTTTATGTGATAATGACAAATAATCAAATTCATATTGGAATATTGCTAATATATTTTTAAGAACCTATTTTACCCATCATTTTTAATGTATGGATATTAGTAAAGAATTATTTGGAAGTTCAATGCAATTATTATGTATGACCACGTGAAGCGTGGGAAAATTACCTAGCGTTGAAAGTAAAGCATTATAATCATTTTTCCAGAGACTAGTGTAGTGTGAATAATAGAAACTTCGAACGTTCATAATTTTTGCTTTAGATGTTAGTTTCAGCTTTAGAAAAACTCTATTGCACGGTCCATACCTCATTTAAACTTATATATACCTATAATTACCCATTCAAACTAACACACATAGTTTATTAAATCATCACAAACACCCACAACAAAATTTTGGTCAAAAAACTACATGCAATCAATGTGTGCCTCTCTTGAACGCAAACAATGTTTACTACCATATCTTTTTAGTACGTAATGAATTTGGTGAGCCATGACATATAAAATTATAGGTCAATGAATTTTCTTTCAAATTCCACCAATTTTATATCATTTAATGTTTAAAGTAAAGCATTATGGCCATTTTACCAGACACTACTGTAGTGTAAATAAAAGAAACTTTGAACGTTCAAAATTTTGACTTTAGATGTTAGTTTCGGGTATAGAAAAACTCTATTTTACGGTCCCTACCTCATTTGAAGTTATAAATACCTATAATTACCCATTCGAACTAACACACATAATTTATTAAATCATCACAAACACCCAGAAAATTTTTTGGTAAAAAAATTACATGCAATCAATGTGTGCCTCTCTTAAAGGCAAACAATGTTTAATACAATATATTTTATTACGTATTGAATTAAGTAAGCCATGACATATTAAATTGTACGTTAAAGAGTTTTCTTTCAAATTCCACAAATTTTGTATCATTTAATGTTGAAAGTAAATCATTATGACCATTTTACGAGAGACTAGTGTAGTGTGAATAAGAGAAACTTCGAGCGTTTATAATTTTGCCTTTAGATATTAGTTTCGGGTATGAAAAACTCTATTTCATGGTCCATACCTCATTTGAACTTATAAATACCTATAATTACCCATTCGCACTAACACACATAATTTATTAAATCAACACAAACACCCACAAAAAATTTTGGTCAAAAAACTACATGCAATCAATGTGTGCCTCTCTTGAAGGCAAACAATGTTTACTACCGTATCTTTTAGCACATAATGAATTAGGTGAGCCATGACATATGAAATTGTAGGTCAATGAGTTTTCTTTCAAATTCCAACAATTTTGTGTCATTTAATGTTTAAAGTAAAGCATTATGACCATTTTACCAGAGACTAGTGTAGTGTAAATAAGAGAAACTTCGAACGTTCATAATTTTGGCTTTAGATGTTAGTTTCGACTATAGAAAAAACTCTATTTTACGATCCATACCTCATTTAAACTTATAAATACCTATCATTACCCATTCAAACTAACACACATAATTTACTAAATCATCACAAACACCAACAAAATATTTTGGTCCAAAAAATGCATGCAATCTTGAAGGCAAACAATGTTTACTAGCATATCTTTTAGTACGTATTGAATTAGGTGAGCCATGTCATATGAAATTGTAGGTTAATGAGTTTTCTTTCAAATGCCACAAATTTTGTATCCTTTAATGTTGAAAGTAAAGCATTATGACCATTTTACGAGAGACTAGTGTAGTGTAAATAAGAGATACATTGAATGTTCATAATTTTGGCTTTAGATATTTGTTTCGAGTATAGAAAAACTCTATTTCACGGTCCATACCTCATTTCAACTTATAAATACGTATAATTAGCCATTTGCACTAACACACATAATTTATTAAATCATCACAGACACCCACATAAAATTTTGGTCAAAAAACTACATGCAATCAATGTATGCCTCTCTTGAAGGCAAAGAAGATTTACTACCATATCTTTTAGTACGTAATGAATTAGGTGACCCATGACATATGAAATTACAGGTCAATGAGTTTTCAAATTCCACCAATTTTGTATCATTTAATGTCGAAAGTAAAGCATTATGACTATTTTACTAGAGACTAGTGTAGTGTAAATAAGAGAAACTTCAAACGTTCATAATTTGGGCTGTAGAAGTTAGTTTCGGGTATAGAAAAACTCTATTTCACGATCCATACCTCATTTGAACTTATAAATACCTATAATCACCGATTCTAACTGACACATATAATTTATTAAATCATCACTATCAATCCCCGAGCCTACACCAGGGGTGGGCCTGGCACTCGAGAACCATTGTTGGCCCCAAGCGAACCCTTAGCATGGATAACTTACTCAGCGAAAGACTTCAAAACATTATACAAGGATTCAATGCATCTCTATTCTACTGTTTAATAAAATAACTTAGAACGTTTAAATGTCAAACATTCAACTATGCCAAAGTGGCAACTCAAGTCTTAACATATGAAATAACAATGTAAAGACAACTGAACTACTAACTGTCTATGAAGCCTCTAAAACAAAGTGGAATGTCGGGACAATACCCCAATCATCCTAACAACTAAAGTACTAAAGCAATGTAAAAGGAGCCCTATGGAAAACAAGGAGGCTCACCAACTGACTATGAGTGCTCAACTGGATCAACAAAGCACTGGATGATGATCCTGGTTACCTGTGTCAGCATCATAAAACAATGCAGGCCAAATGACATCAGTACATTGAATGTATGAGTATGTGAGGGGAAAACTGAACATAACATAAGCTTGATAAGAATCTGAAAGAAGCACTTACCTTGGCTTTACTTAACTCATGAATAACTCAACTCAAATGAAAAGTAAAGCAACAATAATAGTGCAATTTATACAAAGCATTTAAAACAGTAGGTAGAAACTCAATTTGTTAAAGGAATGCAATTACAACTCAGTTTACATATAAAGTAATATAATACTGTGGGAGTTTCTCTAACCGACAACCACCACTATGAGCCTAAGTGGTGATACATTGTCTTGCCCATGCTGCCAGAATTGTCCTATACTTTTTCGTCATATAGAATGTCTTAACTAAGTGGATCCACTAGTCTATGCTAAAAAGCACTAAGGAATCATCTAAAAAGTATGATCATTCTCTACCCATGATGGCTACATGGTTTATGGAGGCTTGAGTTATTATGAACTCGTGTCCCCATATAGGTGCTCAATACTACTCCCAAAAATATACTTAGCTCACATGTTTTAAAAACAAAACTATTTCTTTGGTTTGCGATTATTACTCAAAACTTAGCTTAAAAGCACTTCTTGGAAATCGGTGTTTCCCTTCTTGCTCAAATGTGAAAAACATTTTGAACTCTTGGGAATACTTAGTTCTCGTATAATCTCTAAAGAAAAGAACTTTGCTCTTACTCGTTACTCAACTCAAAGCTTAAGTCTTAAAACAAAATTAAAACGTTTGTAAAAGACTTTTTGAAAACTTTATGAACTTCTCTTGACTTGACTCTTAACTTTCCTTGAATTGAATTATGGATTTAAGGATTGTGATTTGTAATAGGAAAGATCTCATGATGTTTTGGAGTGCTTTTAGATAGTTAATCATGAGAAAAGATCAAGAAATCACTGTTTGGAAGCAAGTCCGCGACGCGGAGATGCATTTAAATATTTGGTCACGAAATAAATTTTGAGGCAGAACGGTCCGTGACCACTCCGTGACGCGAAGGAGATTCCCCCAAATATGAGGAACAGGTCCGCGATGTGGACCTGGTGCCCTGATTCGCCTGACTTTTCCTTCTTCATTTTTCCATCCACAAATCGCCTAAACTCGACTGTTTTTCTCAAATTCTCTTTAGATTCAGATACCCAGTAAATGTACCCAAGAACCTAACTCAAAACAACTCCAAAAATCGATGCGATAATCTCAAGAACTCCTCAATTCAACCCAATTCAAGAACAAAAAATAAATTCAATAACACATATCAAGAACATCAAACTTTCAACCCTTTTTAGGACGAATTTTGCTAAACTAAACATGATTGGGGTGTGGGTGAATGAAACCAATGCTATGAAAGTCTCACATACCTCGTAGGGATCACCCCTTGACGAAATCCACAATCTTAGCTCCGAGAATTTGACGATTCTTGCTTCTTCTCCTCTTTTCTCCTCTTCCTTTCTCTTCTCTAAAAACCCTAACTAAATATTGTAAAGCGTAAACCGACCAAATTCAGTTTAGACGCCAACTAATTACCAAAAATGAAATTAAAATAATATGGTATGGAAACGACCAAAACACCCTTCCAAAATCCGGATTGGACTTTCCTTATCCAACCAGCCCAACTTCCAATGGGAATATCTCACTCATATGAACTCGGAATCGCGCAAACTTAGCGGCGTTGGAAAGATAATTCCAAGATATTTCCTACGGTATATAGAAGCACACCTAACTCATCTTGATGTAGGAGTAATGGTCATTTGAAATTGACCAAAACTCATACTTAACTTAGTTTAGCCAAAAAAATTCCAGATTTACGTTATTTCCAAAAATCACTCTTTCTAATTCTAGCTCTTTCTAGTTCTTTCAAATAGCGAGGTGTTACGATCAAAAACACCCACAAAAAAATTGGTCAAAAAACTACATACAATCAATGTGTGCCTCTCTTGAAGGCAAATGAGGTTTACTACCATATCTTTTAGTACGTAATAAATTAGGTGAGCCATGACATATGAAATTTTAGGTCAATGAGTTTTCTTTCAAATGTCACCAATTTTGTATCATTAAATGTTTAAAGTAAAGCATTATGACCATTTTACCAGAGACTAGTGTAGTGTAAATATGAGAAACTTTGAATGTTCAAAATTTTGGCTTTAGATGTTAGTTTCGGGTATAGGAAAACTCTATTTCACGGTACATACCTCATTTGAACTTATAAATACCGATAATTACCCATTCGAACTAACACACATAATTTAGTAAATCATCACAAACACCCACAAAAAATTTTAGTCAAAAATCTACATGCAATCAATGTATGTCTCTCTTGAAGGCAAACAATGTTTAATACCATATCTTTTAGTACGTAATGAATTACGTGAGCCATGACATATGAAATTGAAGGTCAATGAGTTTTTTTCAAATGCCACAAATTTTGTATCATTTAATGTTGAAAGTAAAGCGTTATGACCATTTCACTAGAGACTAGTGTAGTGTGAATAAGAGAAACTTCAAACTTTCATAATTTTGGCTTAAGATGTTAGTTTCGGGTAAGAAAAACTCTATTTCATGGTCCATACCTCGTTTGAACTTATAAATACCTATAATTACCCATTCGCACTAACACACATATTATTAAATCATCACAAACACCGACAAAAAATTTTGGTCAAAAAACTACATGCAATCAATGTGTGTCTCTCTTGAAGGCAAACAATATTTACTACCATATCTTTTAGCACGTAATGAATTAGGTGAACCATGACATATGAAATTGCAGGTCAATGAGTTTTCTTTCAAATTCCACCAATTTTATATCATTTAATGTTGAAAGTAAAGAATTATGACCATTTTACCAAAGACTAGTATAGTGTGAATAAGAGAAACTTCAAACGTTCATAATTTTGGCTTAAGATGTTAGTTTTGGGTATAAAATTTTTTATTTCACGGTCCATACCTCATTCGAACTTATAAATACCTATAATTACCCATTCGCACTAACAAACATAATTTATTAAATCATCACAAACCCCCACAAAAATTTTGCTCAAAAAACTACATGCAATCAATTTGTGCCTCTCTTGAAGGCAAACAATGTTTACTACCATATCTTTTAGCACGTAATAAATTCGGTGAGCCATGACTATGAAATTCTAGGTCAATGAGTTTTCTTTCAAATGCCACCAAGTTTGTATGATTTACTATTCGAAGTAAAGCATTATGATTATTTTACAAGAGACTAGTGTAGTGTAAATACGATAAACTTCGAACGTTCAAAATTTTGTCTTTAGATGTTAGTTTCAGGTACAAGAAAACTCTATTTCACGGTGCATACCTCATTTGAACTTATAAATACTTATAATTACCCATTCTCACTAACACATATAATTTATTAAATCATCACAAACACCCACAAAAAAGTTTAGTCAAAAAACTACATGCAATCAATGTATGCCTCTCTTGAACGCAAACAATGTACACAACCATATCTTTTAGCACGTAATGAATTAGGTGAACCATGACATATGAAATTGTAGGTCAATGAGTTTTCTTTCAAATTCTACCATTTTTTTTATTTAATGTTTAAAGTAAAGCATTATGACTATTTTACCAGAGACTAGTGTAGTGTAAATAAGAGAAACTTCGAACGTTCATAATTTTGGCTTTAGATGTTAGTTTCGGGTATAGATAAACTCTATATCACGGTCCATACCGCATTTGAACTTGTAAATACCTATAATTACCCATTCAACTTAACACAGACAATTTATTAAATCATCACAAACACCCAAAATAAAATTTGGTCAAAAAAATACATGCAATCAATGTGTGCCTCTCTTGAAGGCAAACAACGTTTACTACCATATCTTTTAGTACATTATGAATTAGGTGAGCAATAACATATGAAATTGTTGGTCAATGGGTTTTCTTTCAAATGCCACCAATTTTTTATGATTTACTATTTGAAGTAAAGCATTATGATTATTTTACAAGAGACTAGTGTAGTGTAAATACGATAAACTTCAAATGTTCAAAATTTTGGCTTTAGATGTTAGTTTCAGGTACAAGAAACCATACATCATTTGAAATTATAAATACCTATAATTACCCATTCGAACTAACACACATAATTTATGAAATCATCACAAACACCCACAAAAAATTTTGGTCAAAAAACTACATGTAATCAATGTGTGCCTCTCTTGAAGGTATACAATGTTTACTACCATACCTTTTAGTACGTAATGAATTAGGTGATCCATGGCATATGAAGTTGTAGGTCAATGAGTTTTCTTTCAAATGCCACCAATTTCGTATCATTTAATGTTGAAAGTAAAGCATTATGACCATTTTACCAGAGACTAGTGTAGTGTGAATAAGAGAAACTTCGAACGTTCATAATTTTGGCTTTAGATGTTAGTTTCAGGTATAGAAAAACTCTATTTCACTGTCCATACCTCATTTGAACTTATAAAGACCTATAATTACTTATTCGCACTAACACACATAGTTTATTAAATCATCAAAAACACCAACAAAAAAATTGGTTAAAAAACTACATGCAATCAATGTGTGCCTCTCTTGAAGTCAAAGAATGTTTACTACCATCTCTTTTAGTATGTAATGAATAATTCTACCAAGTGTCTCTCCTTGGGGAGATCCGGTCTTATTTGTGAGGAAAAAAATGGTTCTCTTAGAATGTGTATAGATTACCATCGGTTGAACAAGGTTACTATCAAGAATAAGTATCCTCTTCCGAGAATTGATGTTCTCTTCGATCAACTTCATGGTGCCACTTTTTTTTCTAAGATAGACCTCAGATCTGGCTATCATCAGTTAAGAGTATGAGAAAGCGATATTCCTAAGACAGCTTTCAGGACCCGCTATGGTCATTGTGAGTTCCTAGTTATGTCCTTTGGTTTGACCAATGCTCCTGCAGCATTCATGGACCTTATGAACAGATTATTCAAGCCTTATTTCGATATGTTTGTTATCGTATTCATTGATGACATTCTATTTTCTTCGAGGAATGAGGAAGATCATGCTAGTCATCTGAGAATAGTCCTTCAAACTCTCAAGGATAAGGAGTTATATGCTAAGTTTTCTAAGTGTGAATTTTGGCTTTAGTCTGTGGCATTCTTAGGCCATATTGTTTCCGGTGACCGAATTTGAATTGATACTCAAAAGATAGAGGTAGTGCAGAACTGGCCTAGACCCACGTCTCCAATTGTCATTAGGAGTTTCTTGGGATTGGCTGACTATTATAGATGGTTCGTCGAGGGGTTCTCATCTATTTCATCTCCTTTTATCAAGTTGACTCAGAAAACTAAGTTTCAATGGTCTGAAGCTTGCGAGAAAAGCTTTCCGAAATTGAAAAAATGGTTGAATACTGCCCAGTATTAACCTTAACAGAGGGTACGCAAGGTTTTGTGGTATATTGTGATGCGTCCAGAGTTTGACTGGGTTGTGTGTTAATACAGAATGGCAAGGTTATAGCTTATGCCTCCAGACAGCTTATGATTCACGAGAGGAATTACCCAACCCATGATCTAGAGTTGGATGATGTAGTATTTACTTTGAAAATATGGTGCCACTATCTTTATGTTGTTCATGTAGATGTGTTCACCGATCATAAGAGCCTGCAGTATGTTTTTAGTCAGAAAGAGCTTAATCTCAGACAGAGGAGGTGGTTGGAGTTACTCAAAGATTATGACATGAGTATTCTCTATCACCCAGGTAAGGCTAATGTTGTTGTTGATTCCTTGAGTAGATTGTTTATGGGTAGTACTGCCCATTTTGAGGAAGACAAGAAAGAGTTAGCTAAAGATGTACACAGACTTACGCGATTGGGAGTTCGTTTAATGATTTGGAATGAAGAAGGAGGGGTGGTGATAAATGAGGCTGAATCATCATTAGTGTCTGAAGTAAAAGAGAAACAAGACCAAGATCCTATTTTTCTTGAATTGATGTCAAATGTTCAAAAGCAAAAAGTGATGGCTTTTGAACAAGGAAGAGATGGTGTATTGAGTTATCAAGGTAGGTTGTGTGTGCCAAGGGTGGATGAACTTCAAGAGAGGATCACGGAGAAAGCTCATAGCTTCAGATATTCTATTCATCCAGGTTCTATAAAGATATATCGCGACTTGAGAGAAGTCTATTGGTGGAGTAGTATGAAGAAGGACATTGCAGAGTTCGTTGCTAAGTGTCTGAATTGCTA
The DNA here is from genome assembly GCA_029582605.1 of Solanum gracilifrons. NCBI lineage: Eukaryota > Viridiplantae > Streptophyta > Magnoliopsida > Solanales > Solanaceae > Solanum > Solanum gracilifrons. Next base: position 7,997 of record JAJOOH010030817.1, on the reverse strand, counting down.
ACAAGTTAAGGTAGAGCACCAGAGGCCCGACGGTATGGCTCAAAATATTGAGATTCTGAAATGGAAGTGGGAGATGATCAATATGGACTTTATTACTGGTTTTCCGCGGTCTCGCAGGCAGCATGATTCCATTTGGGTGATTATAGATCGAATGACTAAATCAGACCACTTTTTGCCGGTAAAGACTACTCATTCAACAGAGGATTACGCCAAGTTATATATTCAAGAGGTAATTAGACTTCATGGAGTTCCAGTGTCGATTATTTCAGGTAGAGGTGCACAATTCTGGAAGTCTTTCGAGAAAGGTTTGGGTTTGAAAGTGAATTTGAGTACTGTTTTTCATCCTCAGACGGATGGTCAAGCAGAGCGCACCATTCAGACTTTAAAAGATATGTTGAGGGCTTGTGTGATCGATTTCAAGGGTAATTGGGATGATCACCTACCTCTCATTGAGTTTGCTTATAACAATAGTTACCACTCTAGAATCCAAATAGCTCCGTATGAGGCTCTCTATGGGAGAAGATGCATATCTCCTATTGGATGGTTTGAGGTTGGTGAATCTGGGTTGATAGGACCGACTTTGTTCATCAAGCTATGAAAAAAGTGAAGGTTATTCAAGAGAGATTGAAATAGCGCAAAGTCACCAGAAATCCTATATAGATGTTAGGAGAAGAGACTTAGAGTTTGAATGAGATGATTGGGTTTATTTGAAGGTTTCACTCATAAAGGGTGTTATGAGATTTGGTAAGAAGGGGATGCTTAGTCCCCAGTATATTGATCCTTTCAGAATATCCAAGAGGATCGATAACGTGGCTTATGAATTGGAGCTACCGCAAGAGTTAGCAACGGTCCATGCAGTATTTCACATTTCTATGTTAAAGAAGTGTATGAGCTATCCTTCACTTATCATACCTATTGAATATATTGGTATTAAGGATATCTTATCTTATGAGGAGGTTCCTGTTCAGATTCTAGACCGCCAGGTTCGCAAGTTGAGGACCAAGGAAGTAGCATCAGTCAAGGTTCTGTGGAGAAATCAGTTTATTGAGGAAGCTAGTTGGGAAGTTGAGGATGACAAGAAGAATAGATACCCACATCTCTTTGAGTCCGGAGAAATTCCAAATTAAGGTACTAATCCTTTTTTGGCATTTATTTTAAGTTGACATGTTGTGTTATGTATTGATTGTTGGGTGTTTGAGCTGAATGTTAGATGTTACACCCTTAGCCTACTTAGAGTAATCTCATTCGAGGACGAATGATCCCAAGGGGGAGATATTGTAACATCCCGCCTTAGAAAGAATCATTTTTGGAAAGAGTAAATTTGGAAATTTTGGCAAGTTATGCTAAGTATAAGTTTTGGGTCAGCTTCAAACGATCATAAAGTTTAGTACTTGATGAGTTAGATGGGCTATAAGATTTCAAATAAAAGGTCTTAGAATCCTCTTTCCAACGCCACCGAGTTTGCCAATTTTCGAGCTCGTATGAGGGAGATATGACTGTTTGAAGTCGGGCTGTCTATTTAAGAAAAGTTACCCTGATTTAAGAGGGATATTTTGGCATGTTCCTTACCCAATCAAGTTATTTCGTTTTTAGTAATTAATTAGGGGTCTAAACTGATTTGGTTCATTTTACGCAATCTAAATTAACGCCTAGGGTTTAAGAATAGTTCAAGAAGAGGAGAAAAGAAGAAAAGTCAAGGCGTTCTTGGAGATTTCTTGCGGAATCGAAGGTCCTTTCGCCAAGGGTTGATCCCTAAAGAGGTATGCGAGTTCACATAGCGTTGGGTTCGTTCACCCATGCGCCAATCATGTTACTTCTAGCGAAATTTGTTTCTTGAAGTTGATGGATTTTAGTTCTTGTTGACTATTCTTGAAATACCTTTCATAATCTTGATTGTTGAGGTTTTGATGAATTCTTGAGACAAGTGTTAGTATTTCAAGGGTAGCTTTGAGTAGATTATCATATACTATTGTTGGGTATTCGAATCTAAGGAAAGAAACCATTCGTTTCTAGCCGAATTGGGGTTAGAAAATGAAGAAGGAAAAAGTCGGGTAGAAATCGGTACGCAAGTCCACGTCGCAGACTTGCTCCCCCAGTGAACAAAATTCCCCTCCGCATCGCGGAGAGGACGCGGACTCCACTGTTTCAAAACTATTTCGCGACCAAATATTAAAATGTATCTTTGCGTCGCGGACTTTCTCCCAGATAGTGTTTTCTTGATCGTTTCTCATGATTAACTATCTATAAACACTCTTAATCATCAAAATATCCTTCCTATCACAAATCATAACCTTGAATTCATAATTGTAATTCAAGGTAGAGTTAAGAGTCAAGTATTGAGAGTGCTTCAAGTCATTTCAAAACTCTTTTACAATTGTTTTAAACTTGTTTTAAGACTTGAGCATTTAGTTGAGTAAGAGTAAGAGGGAAGTTCATTTTCTTAAAACGATATATGGGAACTAAGTATTCCCAAAGAGTAAATGTTTTTCACATTTAATATGAGAGGAAACACCGATTTCCAAAAGAGTTTTCATGAGTAGTTTTGAGTTCCATCTCTTTTAAGATATAGATTTTTGAGTAATAATCTCAAACCACAGAGAAAGAGTTATGTTTTTAAACATATGAGCTGAGTATATTTTGGAAGTAGTATTGAGCACCGATATGGGGACGAGTTCATAATAACTCAAGTCTCCATAAATTATGTAGCCAACATGGGTAGAAAGGATCATACTTTTTAGATGATTCCTTAATGATTTTAAGCATAGCTTAGTGAATCCACTTAGTTGAGGCGTTCTATATCCCGGCAAGTTATAAGATAGTTCTTGCAGCGTGGGTGATACGTTGTATCATCACATAGCTCATAGTGATGATTGTCGGTTAGAGAATCTCCCAAACAGAGTTTATTTTTGTATTCTTATATACAACTGAGATATTATTGTATTTTCCAATACTTCGAGATGTTATCTACTGTTTTAAATGTTTTATATAAACTGCATCGTTATTGTTGTTTTATTTCTGCATTGAGTTGAGTATCCATGAGTTGAGTAAAGATAAGGCAAGTGTTTCTTTCATATTCCAGTTCAAGTTTACGTATTGTTTAGATTTTCCCTCACATGCTCGTACATTCAATGTACTTATATCATTTGGTCTGCATCGTTTTATGATGCAGATACAGGTAACCAGGATCAGCATCCAGCACTTCGTTGATCCAGTCGAGCATTTCAGAGTCATTTGGTGAGCCTTCTTGCTTTCCGGAGGATCCTTTTTATGTTGCTTTGTCATTTCAGTTGGTATTAGAGGCTTCATAGACAGATAGTTATAGTTGAGTAGTATTTTCATTTTCATTCCGTTTATGTTGAGACTCGCGTTGCCACTTTGGCTAGTTAAATGTTTATTTCTAAAACATTCTAAGTTTATTTTGAGGCAGTTGAGTACAGTTGCATTTGATTTCTCTTATTAATGCTTAAAGTCTTTTGTTGAGAGTCTAGCCAGGCCAAGGGTTTGCTTGGGGCCAACAATGGTTCTCGAGTGCCCGTCTTGCCCAGAGTGTAGGCTCGGAGCGTGACATTAATACTATGAAAGCATGACATATAATATTTTCCCACATCGTTTGTTCTTGGACCGCACCCCTTGAAGAATATCTATTCATATTAAAAAAGAATATTGTATTACAAAGATCAAACTCACTGTCAGTAGGTTTTTGAACTGTTGGGGATTGCTCTACTGACGTATACATATTAGGTATTTGTTTTGATCAACGTGATTAGCAAAAGTTTCAGAACTACGAAGAAATAAAGATAAAGAATCATTCCAAATACAAGTTATATCAAACATGGGATGTTCAACAGATGTAAAATTACTTGGACATCGATTAGAGATAATCACTAGGTCTTTCACATCACAAATACCTATTATTATTTTCAATTTTTGGTTGCCCTTTGGACATTTTTGCAACAAAAAATTATCCTTCAGTGTTCGGACTCTAACACATGGCATAAATTTTATTTAATGACTAAGATCTATATAATTAAAACAAAGCTTTATTTATATAGGGAAATAATTAATTAATTTAAACATAATTAGGGTTTTTTTATTAGTCAAATCTTAGTCATTAAGTTAAATATATATACCATATGTAGTCAGTCAATAAATAGAAATTTGATGAAAATGGTCAAAACTCAAAAGATTATATTTGGTGTCCTAACTGGTGTGAAGGCACCGGACATGTGAAGTTAAGCCTCTATATATTAGTGCCCCTATTCTCTTTTCACAACTATTCAAAAGCTTTACAACACCTCATTTTCCCAATTCCATTCAATGGTGCGATTCATTGTTATTCTACTGCTGCTACTTGTATCTAAGGTCGTCTCATCACACTTCATCGTTGAGACTCTTCCTGGATTTGATGGAAAACTTCCATTTACACTCGAAACGGGGTTAGTAGGTAGTATTAATTTTGTCATTCCGTATATAAATAGACACTAAATTCATGTTATGTTCATTGATCAGTTACATTGGTGTTGGAGAAGAGGGAAAAGTGCAGTTGTTTTATTTCTTCGTAAAATCTGAGAGAGATCCGGAAAATGATCCTCTCATGATTTGGCTCACCGGAGGTCCTGGTTGCTCTGCTCTATCTACCTTTTTTTATGAGATGGGTATGCCAATTTTATCCCTTTTTTCCTTATGCTGCTAAGATATCAGTATGATTCCGATCCCTCGGTGTAAAGTAGTTGCATGAAAGCTAATGATAGAAGTTATGCATACATATATATACAAGATAGTCTTGATGATTAAGAAAGGAATAAAGATATAAAAAGTATCGAAATTTGTTAGAATCAATTATATATCCTACAAATATAATACAATCAATTTACTATATTTGATAGAGAGAAATTATAGGGCATGATATTCTTCTTAGACGGTTGGCATTGTTGTCATCATAAATTTAGTTTAATTTTCCATAAACTTGATCAACAACAACTCCTGCCGGTCTTTCGAGTTTTAAGTTTTGTGTATGGAGAACAGGAGATTTTAACTATTAGGGCATTCGATATGCAATTAAAGCTAACCAGTTAAATCAACTTTGCTTTGATAATCCAAGGCATATGATACATCGATTAAACTAATCTTAACTGAAAAAGTTTTATAGGATAATCATGCATATGATACATCGATAATCCAAGGCATATGACACATCGATTAAACTACTCATGGATGGAAGTCCACTCTCCTGCAAGTTGAAACTGAATAGATAGTGGGAATAGGAAACAGATCAGGCATTTATACTATTTCCTATTTTGATGCTATTATTATTATTATTATTGTGTGTATGAGTATAGTAGGGAGGAATAGTAGTAGTAGTAGAGTAGGACATATTAGATCAGCATCTCAGAGACGTCACTTGTGAAAACATCCGTCCAGTTCCAGCAATGAATGAAAAGTGTTTTGGTTTATGTAAAGTAATAAATATCTGTTTCATATGGGGAATCAGGAGATATGATATTATGTAAAGATCTTCAAGCAAAGTGTGCCTGTAGTTCAATGTAAAATTTTTGGTTTGGCCATTATGGTTTGATATTACAATGACGACTAGTTCAAATCAAATTTGATTTCATTATTATATCCTCGCAGTCACATGACGACTTTCATGTGTCTTTACTCCAGATTGCTTGATTTTCTCTTGATTCCCAGATATACATGTCCTTTCTTTCTTGTGTCTTCATTCTAGATTGCTTGATTTCCTCTAGATTGATCGTCTTTCCTTTTTGACTTCTGTGATGATTTGTTGATTGATTACAACAAATTGTTCTTGCTTTTAAGCTGCTTAATTGATTTACTTTTATTTGGATAACCTTTCATGTGCTGCTCCTGATATCCTGCACACAAGATTTTCCTGGTTAATCTATCATTATTAAAAACTATTTGTAGGCTAACATGACGAACCATTATAGCAATTTCACTTTATAAAGTAGTTTAGTTGACACTCAATAACTGCCAAAGACATAATGCGGGATGGTTTTAACTTTGAAGTTCGGATATGGAAATAAAACCATTATAGCAAAGTTGTCAATAAATTGCGACAAATAAATATTCAAAACTAGTCAAGATTGGATGAAGGGATCATAAATAATGTTCACTATGTATCAATATATGTACATAAGGTTCAAGCAATAAGGGCGATGGCTAAAAGATCAATTTCAGGTTAAGAGTCTCCGAATCTAAGAGGTAAAGTTATGCATTAAAGTATTCGTTAGTGTAAGAGGAAATAATAAGATTGTTCTCATGACCTTCATGCTTGGATTATTGTGTCTCAAAATTTAATAAGCTGTAGAAATGACCTTGATGCTTCTTTCAGGTCCTTTAACCTTTGATTATGCAAATTCTAGTGGAAATTTCCCGAAATTGAAGTTGAACTCATATTCTTGGACCAAGGTTTTGTAAGCTTACTCTTTTACAATTTGCTTATGTTTTCATTGTTGCTCGTCTATATAAGCGTAATCTGATTTTCATTTCTAGGTGGCCAACATAATATTTATAGATCAACCTGCTGGCACAGGCTACTCATATGCAAACACTTCAGAAGCTTACAACTGCAGTGATACCCTCTCTGTAACTCTAACTTACGACTTCCTTAGAAAGGTGAGAGAATTTCAACATTTATTTATCTCACATTTCATGTCTCAATGTCAGTTAGAATTTCATACTCATGCTTAAGGATAAGGTAAACATCTAACCCATGAAACTTTCATAAGTAAATTCATGAGACTGAAATTGTTGTGCTGTAGTGGCTTATGGACCATCCCGAGTATCTCAAGAATCCACTATATGTTACTGGTGGTTCCTACTCAGGCTTCTTTGTTGGACCACTTACTCGCAAAATATACGATGGTATTGTATCTTGTACCTGAGTTCAAGATAAGTCTTTTTGTTATCTCGGTCTCATGAGCTTTTTCTTTCTCTCAAGGTATTGAACTTGGTGACAAGCCTCGAGTGAATATCAAAGTATGAACTCCACTGTGTTCAGTTGCACACATATTCTTGCTGTTCTTGTTGTTGATCCTTCTCATTTTAACTTCTTCTGTCTAACCGGAGGTTTTGGAATGTAGGGATATATACAAGGCAATGCTCAAACAGATAGATACATCGACTTCAATGGTAGAGTCAAATATGCTAATCATATGGGACTTATTTCAGATAAGATCTATCAGGTATCTAATAGCTTATGTTCTGTACTCTACATTGGGGAAACTAACTTCTAGTTAACAACAGTGTAGATGGAAAAAAATCCCCCCCCTCCCAGATACCAGATATGCTAACAAAGTGAATTCTTTGAATTAAAGAGTAGTTCAACTAGAAATTACTTACAGCTCATTATGATTCTTCAATTAATCTTTGTTATCTTACCGTGCAGTCCACTAAAGCAAATTGCAATGGGAACTACATTGACGTTGATCCAAATAACATATTATGTCTAAGTGATCTTCAGAAAGTAGAAAGGGTAAGGTATCAAGTTCTGCACTTAAAAAATATTAAGATATCTTCAAAGTTAAATGATGCTTAAATAGTCAATCATTGGATGTGATTAGTGTCTCAAGAACATACAAGGGACACATATTTTAGAACCTTGGTGTGACCTTGAATCTTTTATGAGCATTCTCCAAGAAACTCCTACAAATGGCCAGTCAGTATTTCCAATTCCAGGACCATGGTGTCGAGTAAGTCTCTGTTTCTCCCACTTAACAAGGCCTTCTTAGCATCATGTATTGTGTTAATTCTGTTGGTATATTATACAAGAATTTGATGAGTTAACTTTTTAAACACAAAAACCAGGAAAAAAATTACATATACTCGTATGTTTGGGCAAACGATAAAGCTGTCCAGAAAGCACTCAACGTTCGTGAGGTATGCAAATACAGTTTTTTCCCTACTGTTCATGTCCACTGCTCGCGGGGGGGGGGGGGGGGGGGGGGGGGGGGGGGGGGGGGGGGGGGGGGGGG
>JAJOOH010030816.1:0-19874 GCA_029582605.1 Solanum gracilifrons | reverse complement strand
GCGTTTTATTTTTTGAAAATAAATAATAATGCAATCAGAAAATGATGTTTAGTTCCAAAAAATTAAAATGTTGATTGGGAATTTAGGATTTACTAGTTTAATCCCTAATTATAAAGTCAAATATTAAAAAATCCGTTTCCTCTTGATTCGACCATTTAATCCGACCCGTTTATATCCGATTCGATCCGTTTATTTGTGAATATTATTTACGTGATTAATTTTTTTTGAACCCCCTCGATGAAAATCCTCCCTCCGCCACTGAGTGTGAGTACTTGAAGTTCAAGAATTAAACAAATACATTTAAAATTTATGGCCCGTCATGATATTTCTATAATTATAAAAGTAATTATGTTTGTTGTTTCCAAATATATATATGGTCGGGAAAACTTACTCTTTCAAGTCAAAGTCAAAGTCGGGTAGACTAAGATGGAGTTTATTTTACAGTTGTTCCAGGGATATGGGTATAGAGTGAATTCTATTCACTCTTTATGAAGTGGAGTGCGGATCGATTTAGGGAAGGAAAGAAATGCCGATGTTGCAATTCTTCCCATCCCGATAAAGGCTACGACACATATGTGGTTAAACTTGACTCATCTATATAAGATTCTTAGATGATCTTTTCTGTATTATATGTCCTGTTTTGAAGAACGTCTTCCCCGATCCAAGACATGACAACAATTATGGAAGGTCCGACACGTAACAAGGTCCAACAATGAATCTAACATGTAAGATGGTTATTGTGCCTTAAATGACACGATACATGCTTTAATTTAAAGAGGGTTTTCATGAAGGATTGCGGAATAGCCGGCCACCTTCTACTCTGACTTGAGATCCTTCCCCAAACTAGCAAGTTGTCTTAAACAAAAGGAATGTACATAAAGACAAGATAACCCAAGCTTCACTGAAAGAAGAAACACTATATATATAAATGCGCTTTTTTTGGGAACGGATTAATAAAAAATAATTGTACATAAAATGGAGCAGAGTGAATAATTGGATAGACTAGACTAATTATGAGGACCCCCAATTGGATCTTGATGGATATTTTGTTCATTTAATTGGATAGGAATCTGAAGCTGTTGCTGGTCTTGACCTCAAATGGATTCTTCAGTAGACATATCCCAAATTTTGGTAGGAATATCTTCTTTTGAATATTATAATGTAAATGCCAAACAAAAAGATACATTTGTTATTAGTATCTTTGAGATTTTCAAGTAATTTATTTCCCCACAATTTATTCATAAATAAAGAGATCAATATAATATAACACATGAAAACAACAAATTAGATACATGAGATTGATCATTATCGATCACATAAAAAAAATTATTCAAATTCTAACGTGTAAGTCTAGAGGGTAATTAAGAACATTGTAAAAAAATAAAAAATTTATATGGCTCTTGAATCTCAGAAGATCGCCTGCTCACAATTTGAAAATTATGACATATACTGCTACAACAATTAACAATAATAATATATAACAACAACAATAATAATAATACTGGAACTGTGACTAGAACCATGTGCTCTTCCTTAGAAAAAAAATGAAAACTCGCTCGCTATCTACTAACCTTCTACTTTAATATATCTTCCATCTCCATGCTGTCCTATTTATGATTATGTCCTCGGTGAATTGGTGATGTGTCATGTGTCTAATTATCACCTCTCTCCAAAAATATTTTTGGTCTACCTTTACTTCTACTTAGACCTATCACTGTTTACATAGCCATCTCACCCTCGCTTTCCTCATCTTGTCCAAAGTCACTCCCACCTTGGCACCTTGCATCATATATTTTCGTTCATCATTTTATCTCTTTTTAATATATCCACACAATTCATCTAAGCATCCTTATTTCCGTCATATATATATATATATATATATATATATATATTACACAATTAGCTTATCACTTTTAAGATATATATAACTACTAGTAATCTTTGTGATAATCATATATTAATTGACAATTTGATTATAAAAATAATAACTAACCTACTTTCATATAAAAACATTAGAACTGTCTCATAACTTCATGCTTATGCATGTATGTTGATAGCTTGAAGATTCAACATACATGCATGCAACTTTTTGTTAATACAACACCTACCCATCTAGGCAGCTTTATTATTTATTGAAAGAAAATAGAAAAAAACATACATGCATGCAAGAAAGTCAAACGACATATAATACATAAATGTGTCATTTACTTTGGTCTCAATCATTTCATATTTATGTTTTTCAATTTTAGGCGTGCACAAGTAGATAGTTTTAACAAGTAGACACACGAGTCTTACGTGACATAATACGCGTGAACACAAAATGGCATGTAAGATACCACATAGGACATGAGTGTCTATTTGTTTAGCTTTATATAAGCTTAAGTTTCTACCCGTACACACCAAAAATAACATAATATAAATGTGAGTTGAGGCAACATATTTATGTATTATGCCCTGATGACATAACTCATAAAAACATCACTGAAACATCCACAACATACATGAAGATCAATTATCATTATATTATAATTATATTACCTTGTAACACAACATTAGGAATTTATTTTACCAATCTTTTATATGAATTCATAAAACTGATAAGCTTAAACTCCTAATAACTTTATTTTCTTGAGTTTACATTATATAATCACTGTAAATTTATTATGTCATAATTTAAAGAGGTTTACCTATACATAAATATCATTTGATCGAATGACCTGCTAGTGCAAAAAATTTCTTACACCGACGATGTACATAGCTTAAATACATTTTCCTTATACAAGATCATCCTCATATTTCCTTTATTAGTTTAGTACTATGAATACACTTTGCAACCCAGAGGCAAATAACACATGACGAACGTAACATTCCCATGTGTAAGATATATAAATCTAGATAAAATGTCATGAAAATATTTGTAAGGTTTAGGATATAATTAAAATTTTATTAGAACAAGAAAAGTGACAATTAAAGATGGAAAATATATTCTTGAAATTAAATTGATCATGACTAGAAGTAGGGAAATACCCAAATCTTCACTCAAGAGTGGAACACAATCATCTCTGCAAGCTTTTGTTCTAGACCATCCATGCACATGCATGAAACATCACCCTCCTGCATACATTATGAAACACTAACAAAATGAGGTTTTCTCCAATCACGAATCAGTGGAAAATTTATAGCCCACTCATTTCCCACCATACTAACTCCACTAGGAAAATGCATGGTGAAAAATAGTGGGAAGCTTTCTAATTTTTCTATATAAAACAATTACTATTTGCACAATATTGATTCAATCAAAATATCAATAGAAATAGTCATTGAACATTTTTCAGTGGGAAATTCAGTAGAAAAATAGTGATTTTTTTAGTAGTGATATATATCTCCAACACACTCATGATAATCATCTGTGCTTTCCCCGGCTAAGTTGAATTGTGCATCATCCGCGTATTATCAGAGTAGACAAAGGTCTAAAGAGAGTTAAAATCTCTCTTCCTCCCATTATTTAAAAAGGAATGGCAAAGTTAGTTGACACAAGAAGGTTGATGGATATATGCAAGCATGATAACTTATATAAATGTTGTTCGGTCTATATCTCCATGAATTTTGGAACTTTTGCTTGCATTGTATTATTTTCAATTGAATTTCCTGTATCAAAAAGATATATTGTGTGAATACTAGGGCACAAACAATTTCTTTCTGCATATATATAAATTGTTGAATCTCCTAATTGACATGTGAGAGAAAATCTAGTCCAAAGTGATTCACAACAGTATTTTCATCCACAAACATTAAACTTGTTTGTGAGGAACGTGTTATATATAAGTATGTGATTAATCAAATTGTTTAAATTTTTAAATAAGATGGTCATACAAACATATACCTCAAGTTGAATCCTATGGAGTAATCTTTCATTTACTTTGGTTGAGACACAATTAACAACATTGAGTTGTCTCTTCACTAGCTCTTCAAGTACTCTTGAGAGGGGAACCTTTTCATTGATCAAAATCTCCACACCACAATCACATAAGTTTATTGTCACATAATCACCAAAATGTTTATCCTCTTTGGAAGAACACAAGGCCAAATCTTCAAGTTTTTTTCTCTTTATTTCAAGTTCTTTGATATTATTCTCTAAGTTTTTGATGTAATTCACTGCTTCTTGCATGTCATCTGGTAATGAACGTTTTCCCTAATAAAAATTATAACATAAAAAAATAAAATAAAATTGTCTTAATTAGCTCAACACATGACCTATTTATAATTAGGTTTTATGCAATATGTATATGGAAAATTAAAATTAAGGAAAGTATATATAGGTAATTAAATTCACCTTGATAGATTCATAAGGAAGATGTGATCTAAGAGTAGCACAAAGATTAGACATTTCTTGCCTTCTATGCCTTTCAACATCTCTATGCAAAACTCTCTTCTGAACCGAATTCTTTCTGGTTAAAGAATCTCTTTCTTTATGATCACTTATCGATCGTTTCCTTTTATAATTAGGATCATTTGTGGCAAGATCTTGATGATGTGGTTGGCATGGAGTAGAGGGAATCTGAATCAATTGTTGTTGATCATGATCTTTGATTTTCTTGGAAGAAAAGATCTCTGAAAGACAGTCCATATGGGAACAAATCTGATTTTGTATTTTTTTAATTGTTTGATTTATTAGTATATAACATTATTGGCAATCTCTTTACAAAAAGTGGAAGATATGTTGGTTAGGGTTTTGGGGGCCTTGTATATTGGAGTTATGTATTATAAACATAGTTGATTTTTTTGTACTAGTACAAGGATAAAGAAAGTGACCCCTTCAATCTTCATTTTCAATTAGATTTTGTTTCAGATACTCACTTTTTTTATTTCACACTTGGAGAATAAGGAGCTTGATTTTCCTCTATTAAACAATTCAATCTTCATTAATAAGCTTTCTTTATTTGAGGAACTACCAAATTAAGTTCCAAAATCAAATTCCTAGGCAGGCTCTACTTATATTCATACAACAACAATTTAGTTTAATCTCACAAGTAGAGTTTTAAAGGCTAGAATAAGGTGTACGCAAACCTTATCATTATCTCTGTGGAGAGGTGTTTCTGAAGACCCTCAGTTTAATAAAAATATTTTTTAATAAATATTTGAAACGTACAAATATAGATAAGATATGATGAAAATATCGAAGGAACAAAATATCATGATAGCAAAAATAATAAAGGTCATTTATTTATGCTAATTTGGCTGAATAATTGTGCATATTCTCCTTATATGTTGATTAATTATGTGTATTAACATGTTGTTTGGGTAATTTTATCTTGTGAGCGGTGACATACCTTATTTGTTGAATATATATTAGCAGTACTAGTTGAAAACAAGTATTTTAAAGGTCATTAATCCTTGTTACTGTTTTGTTGGGATACATGTTGGCTTGGGTATACATTTTTGGTTATACACGTGTTATACTTTTATATTCATACTCTACTTGTTGCATTTGTTTGGCGGATCTTGATTTGTGACTGTGCTAGTAGCAATTGATATGAAGATTTCAAAGTGAGTTGCTTGGATGATCCCACAACACTAGACTTTTTTATTATTATTATTATTGTCTTTTTATTTCAGACAATGATGAAGACTTACATTTATTTTATTCTTCGATGCTTAGGAATCATATCACCAATTTTTGAATTGTACTTGTATTATTCCACACGTATGGTTACTCAAGACACCTTTAGTTTATGACCTATAATTATTTTGATCAATTTTTACTTTCTACATTGCAATAATGAAATAATTGTTTAAAATTGAAATTGGTATGCCGTATGCCTATCAAGTTGGAATATAAGTATCAACACGACTTAGATGATTTTGGATACCGATTTCAAGGAACCCTTTGACCTTAACTAGTCAAATTGACACCTCTTTTTAACAAGACTCAAAGAGTCCCTATCTTAAATCTTCTCCACTACTTTAATTTATGTGTTTCAACTACAATGATATATACAATATGATACTTTATTTATACCTTTTTGAACGGTTTGAAGAAATTATTTGTAAAGTGCTTTTCTTGTTTTATTTCTTGATTATTTGAAAGAGGAAAATAAAATAATTAAGAAGGATTCTGTCTTAGGGAGGAAAAAAACTAAACCAAAGGAAGACATTTGTTTCCCCGTTTTATGTTTTAAATAATGGTGTGACATGTTTCTAATCTTGAAATAACATGGTTTTTTTAATTCATTTGGTCATTATAAATTATCAATGTGTAAGAAATCACTTACTATTTGATTTTGTTAATTGAACATGTTTTTGTAAGCTGTTCAACATGGTCGCAACTAATTTTAAAAAATAAACCAAACTAAGTTGATTTTGCCTCCCCTAATCATATTTATGAAATAATTGTTAGAGATTTACAATACTTTTTTGACCAAGTTGCATAATTGATATTATTTTGGTAAAATAGGAGATTTATTGATTAACTTAGTTCATTACAATCTTGAGAGGCATTTGTCACGCCCTGAGTCTACACCCTGGGCGAGACTGGCACTCGAGAATCATTGTTGGCCCCAAGCGAACCCTTGGCCTGGCTTAATAAAAGCATTTTAAAAGTAAACTGTGACTCAATGATAACTTAGAATGTTTTATAAATAAACATTCAACTAGCCAAAGTGGCAACTCAAGTCTCAACATAACTGAATAAAAATGAAAGACTCATGAACTAACAATAACTAATTATCTATGAAGCCTCTAATAACTGAGATGGATGTCGGGACAAGACCCACAACATCCTAATAAAACTAGAATGATAAACCAATAAAAGGGATCCTTCGGAAGCAAGGACGCTCACCAACAACTGTGAATCAACTGGATTAACGAAGCGCTGGATGTTGATCCTAGTTACTTGTATCTGCATCATAAAAGATGCATGCCAAATGGGTTCAGTACATGGAACGTACGAGCATGCGAGGGGAATTCTAAAACAAGATATAAACTTGAAATGGAACTGAAGAAACTTACCTCGTCTCAACTCAACTCAACTCTTTTCAATATAAAGTAGTAATAAATATGCAGTATAAAGAAATTTTTTAAAACATGTAGATAACAACTCAGTGTATTGAAAAACACATTAGTAACTTAGTTTTTTATATGAAAATACAAGTAACTCTGTGAAAGATTCTCTAACCGACAACCATCACTATGAGCTATGTGATGATACATCGTCTTGATTCGCGCTACTAGGGCCGTCTTATACTTTGCCGGGGTATAGAACCTACTTCTAAGTGGATCCACTAGTCTATGCTAAAAAGCACTAAGGAATCATCTAAAAAGTATGACCCTTTCTACCCACGTTAGCTACATGGTTTATGGAGACTTTGAGTTATCTGAACTCGACCTCATATCGGTGCTCAATACTACTCCCAAAATGTAACTAGCTCATATTTTTTAAAAACATAACTTTCTTTGTGGTTTGAGATTATTACTCAAAAATCTATCTCTTAAAAGAGATGGTACTCAGAACTGCTCATGAAAACTCTTTTGGAAAACGATGTTTCCTCTCATCTTAAATGTAAAAATATTTTCTCTTGGGAATACTTAGTTCCCATTTATCATTTTAAAGAAAATGATCTCACTCTACTCTTCTCAACTTTGTGTTCAAGTCATTTAAAACAAGTTGTAAAACAATTGCAAAAGACCTCCTGAAATGACTCAAAGAACTCTTAAGACTTGACTCTCAACTCTACATTGAATTTGAATTATGGATTCAAGGGATATGGTTCTTGTTTATGAATGATTTCTAGATGTTTAGAAGTAGTTCGAGTAGTTAGAATCAATAGAAAGTGATAGAACACTTTAGAAAGACTCAGACGGGTTAAACGACAAAAAACGGGTGGGGACAAATGTCCCGGGCACACTGTTGGCGCGGGGCGCCAGCCCCTAAAGTTTAGAGGCTGTAAAATGGCGCACTGTTGGCGCGCCTCCCCAGACCCTCTGGTGTATCTGGGCGCGCCGCGTCAGCTTCTTCCCAGGTGGTTTCGATGAAATTTTCAACTCGTTTTCTAACCTTAATTCGATTAGATTTTATTCTTTTTCTCAATTTCCTTTTAGATTTAGTTACCCAATACATGTACATAAGAATATACTAAAAAACAACTCTTAAAATCGATACGATTATCTCAAGAACTTATCAATCTCATCCTAGTTCAAGAATGAAAGAAAACTCAAGAACATCAATCAATAACATTAAACCTTCAATTTTCTAGAATGAACTTTACGCTGAAATTAACATGATTGGCGTGTGGGTGAACGAATCCAATGCTAAGTGAACTCACATACCTCTTAGGGATCAAACCTTTGGCAAAATCTGCAACGAAACCTCAAGAACTTGACGAAATCTTAACCTTTCTCCTCTTTTCCCCTCTTGAACCTTTTTCCAAAACCCTAGCGTTAATTTTGATTGCGTAAACTAAACCAATTCAGTTAAGACCCCTAATTAATTACTAAAATGAAATAAATCTGATAGGGTAAGGAAAAGACCAAAATACCCCTCTTAAATCCGGGTAACTTTTCTTAACTAGACAGCCTGGCTTCAAACAGGCATATTTCCCTTATACGAGCTCAAAAATTAACAGACTCGGTGGTGTTGGATAAAGGATTCCAATACCTTTCATTTGATATCTTATAGGCCATTTAACTCATCATGTACGGAAAGTTATGGTTGTTTGAAGTTGACCCAAAACTCATATGCCAAAATTTCCAACTTTATTCTTTCAAAAAAAATAGTTCTTTCAAATACCGAGGTGTTACAATATCTGCCCCTTGGGAACATTCGTCCTTGAATGATATTACTCTAAGTAGACTAAGGGTGTAACATCTAACATTTAGCTCAAGCACCCAACAAGCAATATATAACAGAACATTTCGACTCATAATAAATGCCAAGAAAAGGGTTTGTACCTTAATTTTGAATTTCTCCGGATTCGAAGAGATGTGGGTATCTCTTCTTCATATCCTCCTCAGCTTTCCAAGTGCCTTCCTCAACAAATTGATTCCTCCATAAGACCTTAAGTGATGCTACCTCCTTGGTTCTCAACTTGCGAACCTGGCGGTCTAAAATCTGAACAACAATCTCCTCATAAGATAAGTTGTCTTTAATACTAATATCTTCGGTAGGTATGATAAGTGAAGGATCGCCCATACATTTCTTCAACATAGAATATGAAATACCAGATGAACTACTGCTAATTCTTATGGTAGCTCCAACTCATAAGCTACATTGTCGATCCTCTTGGATATTATGTAAGGACCAATAGATCGGGGGGGACTAAGCTTACCCTTCTTACCTAATCTCATGACACCCTTCATGGGTGAAACCTTCAAGTATACCCGATCATCTACTTCAAACTCTAAGTCTCTTCTCTAAACATCTGTATAGGATTTCTGACAACTCTGCGTTGTTTTCAACCTTTCTTGAATAACTCTCACTTTCTCCATAACTTGATGAACTAAGTCTGGTCCTATCAATCCAGCTTCACCAACCTCAAACCATCCAATAGGAAATCTACATCTTCTCTCATAAAGAGCTTCAAAAGGAGCCATCTGGATACTAGAGTGATAACTATTGTTGTAAGCAAACTCTATGAGAGGTAAGTGATCATCCCAATTACCTTTGAAATCAATCACACAAGCCCTCAACATATCTTCTAAAGTCTAAATAGTGCGCTCTGCTTGACCATCAGTCTAAGGATGGAAAACAGTACTTAAGTTCACCTTCGAACCCAAACCTTTCTGGAAAGACTTCCAGAATTATATAGTAAATTGTGCACCTCTATCTGAAATAATAGATACCGAAACTCCATGAAGTCTGACTACCTCTTAAATATATAACTTATCATAATCTTCTGCTGAATGGGTAGTCTTTACTGGCAAAAAGTGGGCTGATTTAGTCATTCGATCTATAACCACCCAAATAGAATCATGTTGTTTGCGAGACCGCGACAAACCAGTAATAAAGTCCATATTGATCATCTCCCACTTCCATTCCAGAATCTCTATATTTTGAGCCATACCATCGGGCCTTTGGTACTCTACTTTAACTTGTTGACAATTCAGGCACTTAGCAATGAACTCAACAATACCTTTCTTCATACTACTCCACTAATAGACTTCTCTCAAGTCACGATACATCTTTGTGGAACCCGAATGGATAGAATATCTCGAGCTATGAGCTTCCTCCATAATCCTCTTTTGAAGTTCATCTACCTATTGGGTACACAATCTACCTTGATACCTTAATACACCATCTCCCCCCTGTTCAAAAACCATCATTTTTTGCTTATGAACATTTTCCTTTAATTCAAGCAAAATAGGATCTTGGTCTTGTTTCTCTTTCACTTCAGACACTAATGATGATTCAACCCCACTCATCACCCCTACTCCTTCTTCGTTGGAATCCATTAGTCGAACTCCTAATTGTGAAAGTCTATGCACATCTTTTGCTAATTCTTTCTTATCTTTCTCAACATGGGAAGTACTACCCATAGACAACCTTTTTCAAGGCATAAAAAACAACGTTAGCCTTACCTGGGTGATAGAGAATACTCATGTCATAATCCTTGAGTAACTCCAACCACCTTCTCTATCTGAGATTAAGCTCTTTCTGACTAAACACATACTGAAGGCTCTTGTGATCAGTAAACACATCTATATGAAGACCATAAAGATAGTCACGCCATATTTTCAAAGAGAATACTGCAACACCAAACTCTAGATCATGGGTTGGATAATTCTTCTCATGAACTTTAAGTTGTCTGGAAGCATAAGCTATAACCTTGTTATTATGCATCAATACACAACTCAGTCCAACTCTGTATGCATCACAATGTACCACAAAACCTTGTGTACCTTCTGGTAAGGTCAATATTGGGGCAGTAGTCAACCTAGTTTTCAATTCCTGAAAGTTTTTCTCATAAGCTTCAGACCATTGAAACTTTACTGTTTTCTGAGTCAACTTGGTCAAAGGGGATGAAATAGATGAGAACCTCTTGACAAACATTTTATAATATCCAGCCAACCCCAAGAAAATCTTAATATCAGGTTGAGATGTCGGTCTAGGCCAATTCTGGACCGCCTTTATTTTCTGGGTATCAACTCTAGTTCTATCATCGGAAACAATGTGACCTAAAATGCCACAGACTCAAGCCAAAACTCACACTTAGAGAACTTAGCATACAACTTTCTATCCTTTAGAGTTTGGAGAACTACTCTGAGATGAGCAGCATGATCCTCCTCATTCCTCGAATATATTAGAATGTCATCAATGAATACAATAACAAACATATCTAAATAAGGCTTGAATACTCTATTCATAAAGTCCATGAATGATGCAGGCGCATTAGTCAAACCAAATGACATACCAAAAACTCATAATGACCATAACGGTTCTTGAGTGCTATTTTAGGGATGTCATTTTCTCTTACTCTCAACTGATGATAGCCAAATCTAAGGTCTATCTTAGAAAAACAAGTGGCACCCTGAAGTTGATCGAAAAGATCATCAATTCTCAGAAAAGGATACTTATTCTTGATAGTAACCTTGTTCAACTAACGGTAATCTATGCACATTCTAAGAGAACCATCCTTCTTCCTCAGGTGAGACACTTGTCCGGATAAAACCCTTCTCGATGAGATCTTTCAACTACTCTTTTAACTCTTTCAACTCTATTGGTGCCATCCTAAATAGAGGAATAGAGATAGGACGAGCATCGGGAAGAATATCTATACCAAAGTCTATTTCTCTCTCAAGAGGGACTCCGGAAAGATCATATGGAAAGACTTCTGGAAACTCTTTTACTACTGGAACTGATTGAATAGAAGGTATCTCAACACTAGAGTCGTTAACTCGGACTAAGTGATAGACACAACCCTTGGAAACTAACTTTTTTGCCTTAAGGTACGAAATAAAATGACCATTAGGCACTGTTGAACTACTCCTCCACTCTATAATTGGCTCACTAGGAAACTGTAACTTTACTACTTGAGTCTTACAATCGACTGAAGCATAACAGGCATGAAGCCAGTCCATACCTAGAATAACATCAAAATCTACCATGTCTAACTCGACTAAGTCAGCAATGGTGCTCTTGTAATTGACTGAAATGGTACAATCATGATAGACTCTCAATTAGAATTGACTCACCAACAAGTGTAGAAACACTGAAGGGCTCAAGAAGTTGCTCAGGAAGAATATCAAAATTCATGGCAATATAAGGAGTCACAAAAGATAGACTCGCTCCTGGATCTAGCAAAGCATAAACATCAAAATTAAAGACTTTAATCATACCAGTGACAACATCTGGAGAATTCTCTTGCTCATGGAGACTAGTAATAACATACAGACGATTTGCCCCTCCACCTGCCCCTGAAGTAGCTCCTCTAGATGTAACTTTGTCTGGTGGAGCAACTGAAGAAGATTGGGTTCTATTGCTCATTTTCATCACCTTGCCTGTTCTTAGGACATTCTTTCATAAAGCGACCGTTCTGACCACACTTGAAGCAACCAGTGAAGCCATCACGACACACCCCTGAGTGGCTCCTACCACACTTAGCACATGCAGGAGTCACATTACCTCCTTGTGCCACACTACCTTGAGACTACACAGGTCTAGCTTTGAAATTTTGTGAATTCAGATTATTGAACTCACATATGTTCCTTGGTGCAGGTGCACTAGTAGATGATAGAGCAGGTCCCTTTTGCTTATGTTGAAAAGATGACCGATTGACATTACTCCTATGTTATCTGGACTCGTTCCCTGTCTTAACTTTCTTATTTCTAAACTCTTCTCTATTCCTCAATTTATCTTCCTCAACATGTTGCACGTGGATCATAATTCTTGCTATGTCCATGTCCCCTATTAGCATAGTTGCCTTGCCCTCCTTACTTGACAAACGAGACAGCCCAGCAACAAACAGACTCATCCTGCTCCTCATGTCAGCAAACCATCTCTAGAGCATAATGGGAAAGTTGGGTGAACTTAAGGCTATACTCATGCACACTCATAGATTCCTGCTTAAGAGTGAGGAATTCTCTTACCTTTGTCTCTCTTAGCTCACGGGGAAAGAAACACCCTATGAAGGCACTCTCGAACACAACCCAACTTACAATAGGGGCACCCTCAACTCTACCCTTTTTCAATTAGTCAAACCAGATCCTAGCAACACTCTTCAGTTGGTATGCAACTAGTTCCACTCACTCAACATCAACAACATGCATAACCTCAAACACTTTCTGCAGTTCCTCTACAAAGTTTTTTGGATACTCATTGACACTTGAGCCAGTGAAGCTTGGAGGATTCATCCTTAAGAACTCACAAATCTTAGAAGTATCAACCACTTCATGTCAATTATCTTTGTTGCCCAGCTTGGTAGATCACAATTGGCTCAACATCCAGACAGCTTCACGGAACTCAGCATTAGTGACCTCTCCTTGGGGTTGCACTTCTGGTGCATTCGGTACCCCTTGATCCTCAACGTTCCTCCTAGCAGGACGACCTCTGACAGCTCTTCGTGGAGGCATGATCTAAAAGATACGCACAAGCACGAATTAAAAGAACTTTTTAGAGATAAACTCTATCGCATGAAATGAATATGAAAGATGTGAGATAGTTCCTAAATGTTGCATCCACCTAATTACAGATGTGGAATGCTTCACACCGATATCTAGGACTTTACAGATATGGCTTCATACACACCTTAGGACTGTTGAACTCTGTGCTCTCATACCAAGTTTGTCACGCTTGAGCCTACACCCTGGGCGGGACTGGCACTCGAGAACCATTGATGGCCCCAAGTGAACCCTTAGCCTAGCATAACTCTTAACGGAAGACTTACTCATAATAAAAGCACTTTAAAAGTAAATTGTAACTCAATGATAACTTAGAATGTTTTATAAATAAACATTCAACTAGCCAAACTGGCAACTAAAGTCTCAACATAACTAAATAAAAATGAAAGACTCACGAAATAACAATCTCTAACTATCTATGAAGTCTCTAATAACTAAGATGAACGCCGGGACAAAAATCACGACATCCTAATAAAACTAGAATGATAAAGCAAATAAAAGGGATCCTTCGAAAGAAAGGAGGCTCACCAACAACTGTGAAGCTCAACTGGATTAACGAAACGCTGAATGTTGATCCTGGTTACCTGTATCTGCATCATAAAATATGAAGGACAAATGGAGTCAGTATATGGAATGTACGAGCATGTGAGGGGAATTCTAAAACAAGACATAAGCTTGATATGGAACTGAAAAAACTTACATCGTCTCAACTCAACTCAACTTTTTTTCAATATAAAGTAGTAATAAAGATGCAGTATAAAGAAACGCTTTAAAACATGTAGATAACAACTCAATGTATTGAAAAACATAATAGTAACTTAGTTTTGTATATGAAAATACAAGTAACTATGTAGAAGATTCTCTAACCGACAACCATCACTATGAATTATGTGATGATACAACATCTTGCCTCACACTGCCAAGGCCGTCCTATACTTTGCCGGGGTATAAAACCTACTACTTAGTAGATCCACTAGTCTATGTTAAAAATCACTAAGGAATCATCTAAAAAGTATGACCCTTTCTGCCCACGTTGGCTACATAGTTTATGGAGACTTTGAGTTATCTAAACTCGTCTCCATATCGGTGCTCAATACTACTCCCAAAATGTAACTAGCTCATATGTTTAAAACCATAAATTTCTCTGTGGTTTGAGATTATTACTCAAAAATCTATCTCTTAAAAGAGATGGTACTCAGAACTGCTCATGAAAACTCTTTTGAAAAAGGGTGTTTCCTCTCATCTTAAATGTAAAAATATTTTCTCTTGGGAATACTTAGTTCCCATTTATCATTTTAAAGAAAATGAACTCACTCTACTCTTCTCAACTTTGTGTTCAAGTCATTTAAAACAAGTTGTAAAATAATTGCAAAAAACTTCCTAAAATGACTCAAAGAACTCTCAAGACTTGACTCTCAACTCTAGCTTGAATTTAAATTATGGATTCAAGGGTTATGATTTGTGTTTATGAATAATTCCTAGATGTTTAGAAGTAGTTTAGAGTAGTTAGAATCAATAGGAAGTGATATAACACTTTAGAAGGACTCAGAGGGGCTAAACGACGAAAATTGGGTGGGGGCAGACGTCCCGGGTGCACTGCTGGCACGGGGCACTAGCCCCTAAAGTTTAGAGGCTGCAAAATGGCACACTGCTGGCGCACCGCCCCAGACCCTCTTGTGCATCTGGGGCGCGCCGCGCCAGCCCCTCCCCAGGTGGTTCTTACGAAATTTTCAACTCATTTTTTGACCTTAATTCAATTAGATTCAATTCCTTTTCTCAGTTTCTCTTTAAATTCAGTTACCCAATACATGTACACAATAATCTACTAAAAAAAACTCTTTATAACGATACGATTATCTCAAGAACTTATCAATCCCATCGTAGTTCAAGAATGAAAGCAAATTCAAGAACATCAAACCTTCAACTTTCTAGAATGAACTTTACGTTGAAATTAACATGATTGGCACGTGGGTGAACGAACTCAATGCTATGTGAACTCACATACCTTTTAGGGATCAAAACCTTGGTGAAATCCGCAACGAAACCTCAAGAACTTGATGAAATCTTGACCTTTCTCCTCCTTTCCTCTCTTGAACCTTTTCCAAAATCCTAGCATGAATTTTGATTGCGTAAACTGAACCAATTCAGTTTAGACCCCTAATTAATTACTAAACTGAAATAAATCTGATAGGGTAAGGAAAAGACCAAAATACCCCTCGTAAATCTGTGTAACTTTCCTTAACTAGACAACCTGACTTCAAACAAGCATATTTCACGAGACTTGTTTTGACTATGTATTTATTTCCATTAAATACATTGTCGTTTCTTCCTAGCCACAAATGCCATAAGTTGGAAAGGAATATCAATATCCTTGGTATTCATATATTGAATAGCTTATCCTTAATGGATCTCCAGGCTTACCCTTTATATGTTGGTTGCTTTCATGCTTGAGGGAACTATCTCTACCTTGGAAGTGCTGTGGAGTGTGAGTTCCCTCCAAAAGGTCCTTTCTATTTGGGGTAGTGGAAGAGGATATGTGATAGTCTTTGTTTTGGTGCACACAATTGTGACATTATATTGTGGGTTGATGTTGTATGTTGTGTAGGTAGCCATTAGTGGATAGTCTATTATGTTGAGGAGCCAAATGAAAAAAAATTACTATATTGTTGGGGATTTTCAGCTTCCAAATCTTTCTGGTTGGTCTCCCCAGACTCATCATTTGGCTTGTCTAACATGTAGTAGGTACTCTTGACAAAAATGTGGCCATCTTTGGTAAGCCCCCAAGTAAGGTTGCCATTTTTTTTCCATTTCGGGGGTGGAAAAGCTGTCTTGGATGATGTCGGGGAGGCTCTCTGGTGGGTTGAAGGATAGCACCACCAATTTTCATTCTCCCTCCCAAGCATTGATTGTAGTGTTAGCTTGTCCTCGTTTCTATTTAGGGGACCCTAGATGAGGTTTCTTATGGGGTTTAAGTTTGGGATCCAGTTATCCTCGAAAAACCTTATTGTTCAATCATTCTTGGCTATCTATTTTAGATTCATTTTTGCATGCATTCCTGCCCCTCATTACACAATTAAGTTATTTTGGCTTTTATAGTAGGATCTTATTGTGGAAGTACTTGTAGTAGAGTATCTTAGCCTATTCAACTGCTATTGATGGGTAATATACAATAACGTCATTATCCCATTAAAGTAAGACCCGTTTTTGAAGAAAACACTTGAACTTTGCGGAAATCCTTTTACCTCCAAACAACTTTGAACTGGCATTATTACGTCATTTTTTAACCAGTCCCAATTTTAAAAAGAAAGTACCAATCACGACACCAATCAATGTTTGACATGTGTTAATTTAATTAAAAAATATTATTATTTTCATTTTATATATTTTTCTTTTTTCTCTCTCTTACCTTTTAACTTCTTTTTATTTTAACTTAATTTAAAATACACCCCTTTTTCACCCCACCCCTCCACGTTCAGCAGACCCTTTCCCCATTTTCTTTCTTTCTTCTTTTCTGTGGCAAACTTTTCCTCTTCTTATTGATTTTGTTTTTAAAAAATTAAACTTTTTTCTTGATTTTTTGGGTTGTTAATAACAAAAATTAATTATTCTTTAAGCAAATTCAAAGTATTGAAAATATCATTAATTGATTTATCTTCTTTTTATATAACTTTAAAATTCAAGTGGATAATTTTGAAAAAAATCAATGAATTTCTTAAAAATGAATAGAATCTTGATTGAAATTTGGATAAAGAAAAGCTAAATGATATCTTTTAATTATCTTAAAATTTAATTGGTTTAACAAATTATTCGAAATGTAAATTTTTAGAGTTGAGAATTAAAATAATAGTAGTAAAAGAATGTGGGTAGAGTTGTGACAAAAATGGTGACAGTGAAAATGGTGGAATTCTACCATGATTGCAACTAATTTTTGAAAGAGGGAGAAATAAAGAAGAAAAAAAAAAATAGGAAAAAGAATAAGAAAAAAGGTTAAAACTATCAATCAATCAATCAATAAATAAATAAGAAAATACATTTTATAATAAAATACTCACAAAACTAATATTATTATCATTATTTTAAATTTCATGCACTCTCTACGTAGATTGACAAAAAAGATATTATAATACCAATGTAAAATTGTTCCAGGGGATAATAGACCTGCAAAGTTCAAATATTTTGTAAAAACATGTCTTATTTTAATGAGGTAATAATGTATTTTCTATTTTAAATTTAACAAAATTCTTTTTTTAGGAGCTTTTATTTTTTTTTTTTGATTACTCAAATTTATAATCTTAAAATTGAACATGAAGAATGCTTATTATAACAAACCCCTTCTTTAACAATTTAATACGTTTTGACTTTTGATCTTAAATTTATTTATTGAACAAGTAGTGATTAACACCAAGTTTAGATGGTTGTTACTTGTTGTATTGTATTGTATTGTTAGTGTAAATACAATGTTTGTTTTGATTGTTACTTAAATTCTATTATTGTATAGTATCATTTAAATTCATCTTAGGTAACAATGAAAAGACCCATTTTATGTGAAGACCGATTTGATATGATCATGTTATTATCTTAATATTTTCTTTTTATTTTGTCTTTATTTTTTATTTAATAATTATATTTCATCTTTTATCCTACCTTTTTTCATAATAAATCTACCTTGTATCCTACCTTTTTAGGAGATTTATCATTCAAATTATGTAGCAATCGAAAACAATACAATTTATCCAAACATTATATACATTAAAATAATATAATATGATATAATACAATACAATACTATATATTATGAAACAATACTTAACCATCGACCAAACAAAGGGTAAAAGTTTGAAAACATCCATTTACAAGGTCATTGAGTAATGTAAATTTCATGGCTAATTGACGGAGTTGGTGAAGTCCAGCTCGAAGACACAATTAATTACGGCCCATATATGCTGCTTCTTCTTCTTCACCGAAGCTATTAAACATTCAATTTTTTCTGCAATTATCTGCAAAGTTGACCACAAAATCCATGGCGCATTTGCTAGGAGGATTAGCTACACCTTTTCTCTGCAAACCCATTTCTGCTTCTTCTTTTTCCAACTACAATTACACATCCGCTTCATCTTTTGATTCTCTCTACATTAAACGCGCAGCCGAGTTAGCTGACAAATCGGCCGGATTTACCGCTCCTCATCCTAATTTCGGCTGCGTTATCGCTGTTCCAAATGGTGGAGGTACGGTGGTCGGAGAAAGTTACTTGTACGCCGAAGGGACAATTCCGGCGGAAGTGCAGGCTGTTGAAGCCGCTGGCGAGCAGTGTCGAGGTGCTACTGCTTATCTTAATATGGAACCTGGAGACTGTCACTGTGATAGTAGTGCCGTTTCCGCCCTAATCAAGGTATGTTTATTATTCAATTTGATAATGTATTCAATTCAACAAAACAAGTTTGTTTATTTAGCTGTCCTTGATACAGATATCGTCTCTATACCATGTAAAATTGGATTGGTAAAGTTAGATCTCTTTTTGTTTGTTTGTTTTTTTTTTTTGTGAGAATTGAGAAAAGACACTCAAAGATACCACTTACCAGTATATACTACAAGTATACAAAATGAATTTTCTTCAAAGAATTCACAGACATAAAGACATTTACTAGTTTACTTTGCTGTATTTTACTGCACAAGATCCCAATTGCATCTCTTACTTAAAGAAACATATATGTTTTAAGGAGCATGGTACTGTAATGCATTCTTGTTGGGACTTGGGAGGAGAAGTTCATGTAACACGCAAAAGATTCATCTATTTCACCATCTTGTTAGACAGGAAGATTGATTGCAAAAGTTGATAATATCTGTATGCTTTTGTTTTTAAGTTTAGCAGGAAATGCAATTGATGCATCTTTGTTAGGCAGGGATTAGTAGAGTTGTTGTTGGGATACGGCATCCGCTGCAACACCTTCGTGGCAATGCCATTCACGCATTGAGGAGTGAAGGTCTTCAAGTTGATGTGCTAGGGGAAGATACACAGAATAAGACTATTGAGGTAATCTAATATGTAGTACATCCTGGATGATGCAGTTGATGGGCTTCAGTGTGGCAAATTAACTGTTGTAAGCTCTCAATTCTTAGTTCTGGAGCAATAAAACATTCTACACGGAAAGAAATAAAACATAGCGCTAACTGCACTTTTGATTTTCTTCATCACATGTGTCCTTGTTTTTGCCTTGCAGTTATGGTGAATATATATATATATATATATATATATATATATATAT